>JAQIWE010000143.1:0-29676 GCA_034698565.1 Campodea plusiochaeta
ATTTGAATATTATCATAACGAATGCAATCCAAAATAAAAATATCGATTTGCGGCCTTACCTGGTGAGTAATACAAATTTCAAATTTCGGCCTCTCTGAATTTTATTTTAGGTGGAGCGCTCTTAATAGGATATGAATAATATGTAACAATACCATCAACATACAACATATTCTTCACTCTACTGTTTTGTTGGTAATGATTCATTTTAGCAAACATAATTTTATTTATAAGCTTAAGTGTACTTAAAATATAAAACATTCTAAAAGCATATCAATATACAGAAAGCTTCTATTGCTATGCACTTCACAGAATTCTAAAATAAAAACTTTAAAAATATCTACAGGATCTGTTTAGAAGTACCTACTTGAAAAATATAGTCAGAACCACTTCAACATTCTTCAATTCTTTTAGTAGAATAAGTATTTTGTGTTAATAAGCTATATCACTAATGAAAACTCAAGTAGCTTAAGTTGTTTGAACTCACTTTCTATATTACCGTTCTTTACACTTTTCTTTGTTTTTCATTTTCAATTCCCCTTTTCTTTTGTCCAAAAAATAAAAAGGAAAAAAGAAGAAAATATTACTTCTTTTCCCTTTCTTTTTTTCCCGCTTGGATATAGAAAAAATAAATTTAAAATATGGTTTCCGCCAGTGCATATAGTAGTCACATATCTCTGTTACTTTACAATAGTAATATATAAAACAATTTGTAAGTTGCCAAAACGTTTCGTATGGACAATGTAAAATAATGCTAGCAATGATTTCAAGAATTTCTTTTTTTCCTTGTAGATCATTTTGAAGTGGAATAAGTGAGTGAGATGTGCTTTGAATAGTTGAATGTTTTCTATCAGTATTCTCATATGGTTTGGTTCATTCCAATAGGATTTGGGTAATAAGCAGTGTGTGTGTATAGTTGGATATGATGGGTGTATTCCATTCAGCGTATGTGTTTTCCTATATGATACCTATATTTTATTTGTTTACAGATGGGGTTATTATGGTAGCGTTTATGATATTGTAAACATAGGAATTTCATAAGTTGTGAATAACACGGATTTTTGATTGTTTAGAAGAATTTATGCTCCTTCTTGGTACTGAAGTTTATAAATGAAAATGTGTTAATGAGGAACTAATGATATATTTTTAAAGTTTGCTGATGTGTCCTAAACTCTCAAACGAGTACCTACAGCTACAGTATATCGAGGCAGACAAAATTTAATTGAACTTAACTTTATACATCAGCGATAGATGATTTAGGTAGGTGTGAAACGTTACATTCAAAATTTATTTATTGTACTGTTGTAGACCACAGCCCTTACAGAGGGAGTTGAATTTAAGTGTTTCAAAACGAGGTAATCTTGTTACACTGAAATAATGAAAATAATCCAGTCAAAATAATTCGGTGAAACTTATTGAACATTGAAAATTTGTCAACTTTTCTCGCTGAATAATTTTTTAGATGAAGTAAGATAAGTTGATAAGAAAAAATATGTATTCAAACCCATATCTCGCACTATCGTTGTGATAGCTGTGTAAATTTTATATTTTTAAATAGGAAGATGGATTTAAAAATTTAAGGAACTCGTAGACATAATCAGAGACGTAGGTTTGAACCTCAATGCTCCACTACTACTTATTGTTACACTGTAATAAGCAACACCTAAACGTTAATAATATACCCATTGATCATTAAGACCTATACATAATCTGATAGTCATGCTTTAGCATTTATAGTACAGTATAATTAATTTGTGTATCGTAAATTTTAACATATTTTATAGACCTCTATATCCCCCAAAGGATCAGGTGTTTAAAGCTTCGTATATACAGTGACGTGTGTATTTATGAACAATAATGATGATATTTTAATCGCGTAAGTTTGTTAAACAAATTTATGAAGGAGTTCATCCCCATTCTGCACAACCATATAAATTTACTCCAAGACACAAAAAACATAGTCTACTGGCACGGTACATTACTCATACTAATCTGAAATAATTAAATGAAAATAATTTGAACTTCGATGTATTTCTACTGTGTTTGTAGGTCTACAGACGATTATTAAGGTTTTTATTTCTATTTATTTTATTGAAACAATAATAAAAATTAAGTTAATCTTTTCAAAATCTGTTTACATTTAGAATAATTTAATCAAATCATTTCTCTTAAAGGTATAATTAATCATAATTATTCTTATTTCTTATGACTATTTAATGCATATTTTCCATTACTTTGTAATATAGCTAATGTTATGTCTTATAACGTTATGATCCGCAAAGAAGTGGATATCAGGACATGTTTTCATTTGCAGGATTTGTGACATTACTAAATTACTTTGAATTAAATATTTGGTAGATTACTAAAGATAAAAAATATACATTTCTAGTGTTATATTATATATGATTGTGCAATCACTGCATGATTAATTTGTTTTTATTATTATTATATAGTTTAATTTCCAGTACAAAGCAAAATATATTTTCGAATGTCATTCCAGTATATAATAAAATAACAATCTTTTTGTTGAATTATTTTTTTTTATATATATTAATTTTTTCTTGCATTATAAAACCTATAGGAATTAATAGTGTTTAGTGGAATCTTCCGAATGACTTTCTATATTTTGTTGTTGACAAAACATGAGTAGTATGTCTTATAATTATTGTTTAGAAATACATTGATCTTTGGGTGCTTCTATTCTTCCATATTTAAGAAAATATACTGGTTATCTCTAAAACTGATGCTGTGAATTAACAGCTTTTGTGAATATTAACAAAACAGATTATGAGGATGTTTTCTATGTAACACGAGGTATTGAGGTTCAACGTTTGAACAGTATGTAAACCTATCCTATTCCTCCCTAGTTGATAAAGATGCTATTCTTATGGTAACCCCTGATTAAGGTTACTACTAAGTATTCTGGTAATTTACTTTATCGTGTGGTGGGTTTCGGTTGAATTGGCAATGAGGTGACTTACATTATGTCCTTTCAAATAATAAGTACTCACACTGGGGTTAGAACAACCCCCGTTTCTGTCAGCATCAAGACTTCAATGGCAAATTTATGACTAATTTTACGAAAAAAAAAATGGTGGGGTTATATTATCCCCAACCCAAAACTCCTGATTTTTTTAAGTAAAATGATTCCTAACGTTTCTGTTTTTCAACCTAATGAATTCTAGATGCTCACGAAGTTTGGGGTTATATTAACCCCATTGTATATACTTCAGTTTTGAAAAAGATTTTCAAGATAAGCAATAGTTTAAC
Source organism: Campodea plusiochaeta (assembly GCA_034698565.1). Lineage (NCBI taxonomy): Eukaryota > Metazoa > Arthropoda > Diplura > Rhabdura > Campodeidae > Campodea > Campodea plusiochaeta. The sequence goes on from JAQIWE010000143.1 coordinate 3,268, forward strand.
CTGTGAAATCGGAATCTGTCAAAAATGAAGTAACCCCAGTGTTAATTTTTCTAAAAACTGAATTTACAGGATAATTTAATAATTAGAGTGCATAGCAGTAATTTTCAAATGGTATTACAAAAAACCCAATCTTTACGTTTCAGGCAAATACATCACAAGCAATGTATCTCTGTTATATGACTGTACATAATCAAAGCCATTTATTATTGCATGTACCTCTTGATTTTAAATCATTTTTGGTGTTGTTTCGAAAGGAAACTGCATATGAGAGGAACTTCTATTTTTCCCCCTACCCCCTCATCTTGTCTTTGAAACCATTAATCTAATTTTGACCTATTTTGCAGTATTTTAATAAACTAATATTACACTAGAGAACTTCCGCAACTCACTGTAGGTTTTCCATAGTTCAAGTTCCTTTGAATTCGTCAGAATGTCGTTAATAATTTTGTTTTCAGCTGGGTGGATAACAGATTTCTGAATTTATATAAATAATAAATTGATCTATTGATGATTTGCAAACTCCTATAACATGTCGTTCAAAATTTAAGTTCTCGTCAATATTACCATCTTCCTTATCAATCTACATGATTGCGTAATATACCCATGCAATATATCATTCCCCTTCTGACTTTTGAGAAGTTCAACATCTGATTTAAATAATTACATCAAATTCTCCTCAGCAATTTTAATAAAATTATTACATGAAAAAAATATTAACTTACTGTGCACTGACGTACTGTATATGAATATAGTATGATATTTTATATATAAAGATACGTATTATAGATATTAAATAGCATTTGAAATAAAATTGAAGTTTTGAAGAAACGTAAGCACTATTTTGGGCATACTCTAGGTTTAATATTTATTGTGCTGTTATTGTATCGCACTATTTTGACACGCGCCATTAAGTCCACCCTGTTTTAACAAGGTTATTTTGACCGAGCTATTTTGTCATGTAACCTACTCAAGTTCAGAACACAATGAATATTTCATATAGGCCTACTGTAACTAATAATAAATGTTCGTGATTAGGAGGTAAAAACTGGGAATGACATCTATTATATAAACCTGATGCTTATCAATATGTGGTATAATTAAGTCATATGCTAGTATAACTCATTAAATTCTGCACAGTTAGTTTAGTTGTATGATACAGGAAACTGAAAAAAATCCAGAATGAAAACATCAACCTTATAAAGCTAGTTTTTGATTCTTTAGTGTAAAAAAGATATCATAATACTCAATGAAAATGTAAAAAAAATAAGTTAAAAAAACAGAAATAGAGTTATTACAAAAATATGCCTTTATGGCATCCAGAAGGTTGTTAACATCGCCTGGAATGTCAGCGGTGCAGAATGAGCAACGTAAGAGACAGAGGGACAATATATAGTGATGCCTTTTGTTCTCATCGATTTTGTTGAAAGCCAAGCAGTTGAGTTTTTTCACATTCAAAATGAATACTATACTATTTGCCCTTTACAATAGGAAAATGCCACTGGCTACAAGCACGTGGGGGATTTACTGTTTTTTCTGGATTCTACAGTATGTGGAAAATGTGCTTGTGTTTGCTTCAATATGAAATAATTCAATATATGATCTACTTATTAGATTGTTTAGAAAATAAAAGGTATTTATCTTTCCTTATATTTCTTACCAGTTTAATAACAGTTTTCTTTCTCTTTCTCATTAGTTACCAGTTTTCCGTTAATAGTTATTTATATTATATTGTTTTAGAAACCATTTACGATTATATATAAAAATTAGTATTTTACACATACATAGTTACAATAAAATGTTTTTCTTTTGTTAAATGTTGTTTCAGTTATCACTATGTTAAATATTGCAGTAATATTAGACATAAATATTTCATAACTTGTATTTAACCAGTGCATTATTAAATAATTAAAAACAGCCTTTATTTTTCTGAAATTAATTATATCACAAGTTTACAACAGGGATATGAAGTGAACACTAAACTTAAATCTGTATTTTTTTCCAGCGGGTAGTCATCTTTTCCAACACACATATCCCGTTTTACTTTCTTTGTTTCTATTGTACTCTTTTTCCCAAGAGACCGATAAGCTGCGTTGAAAAAGATGACTTCCCGCAGGAAAGAATACCCTTTAATTCAACAGTACGAGGTGGTCCAAAACTAGTGTTACCAATATACGAAATACAATTTCTCAAAAACTATGGAAGCTACATTAATGAAATTAAAACCAATTGAAAGATCATGCAATTCCCTTTCTTCCGGCAGTATATAGTTTCAAAACAATAGCTGCCGGATTATGGCCGATACGGCCTTTCTTTAAAAAATCTACCCTAAACGAAAGCTGTTCCGTAAAGAAATAGTAATTTGTCAAAAACTGTCTTAGCTATATTCATGAAATAAATACCAATTTAACATTTATGCAATTCTGTTTCCAGACATGTATAGTTTTATAACAATATTTTCTGGATTACGGTCGTAAACGGATTTTGTAAAACTATATATTGCCGGAAAGAGAATTGTATGAACTTTCAATTAGTTTTTATTTCATGAATGTAGCTGCCATAGTTTTTGAAAAATTGCATTTCGTAAATTGGTGACACTAGTTTTGGGCCACCATGTATATTAAAACTGTTTGTCAAAATTTATACTGTCACGAAAGGCACAACCTGTGTATATTAAGTAACGAGCAAGACTGTATACATTTGAAATATATACAGTTTATTAATTAGTGCTTACAGATTACAATATCTTTCAGTACAATTCCTTTGCGAAATGATGTTAGACATTTTATAAATGTCTCAGTAATTTACTCTTTGAAAAACAGCTGTTTTTATATATATGTATTTATTGTGGCATCTGATAATTAGAAAATAAACATTTACATTAGATGTTGTGAATCAAAATGTATCTAATATGCGGCAAAGGTATTTCTAAATATTCTAAGCAATGATATAAATTAATGTATAGTTATCCAAGAAATTGTGAATTTAAAATAATATCGATTCATTGTTGTTGGCATTTCATAAATAAAAATTCGATTTTCAGTTATATACCTTCATTAAACTGTAAATATGCACATACTGGATACTCCTGCTGTTTAGGAGTCTACAGATATCGCTGCATGCGCAACTTTTATATAATCAACGATGTTTCGAATTACTCTTTATTGTACGAAATTCATATCGTACCATATAATTAATCAAACAACTCTTTAAAAAGTAATATATTGGATTTCGAAACCCTTCAATTGCCATCACACATCTCACTCTGGTCATTTCCATACGTATACCACATTTCATTTCAAACAATATACAGAAGTAAAAGGCAATAAAAGGACCTCTAAACAAGCAAATAAAATACGGTAAACTGAAATAAAATGAAAAACTGTTCAATGGCAATAAAGAAGTAGTGCAAACGGGTTGAAATCGCAGATTTGGAATTTCCCCCAAAACCATTTTATACTCTTATCTTCCTGTATAATGTGAAAGTTGAAAATCCTGCCAATTCCTACGAAATAGACGGCCAGAAGGATATTTCAAATGAGGCAATTAAAACGTGCATGTTGTTACAACTTCATAGCTTTACTGTAGGTCACTTTCATTAGTAATGTATTACGATACACAATAATACGAAAGGTTATGTACATTTTTGTATTTTTAATTGACATAATTATTTTGAAATATAAATGTTGCAAGTATAAATAAAATAATTAATATTCTAATAATATATAAAAACAAGTAATATTCCCTTGCCTTACATAATTTAAGTGCTTTCGACACCATTGAATTGTACTGAATTACACTGACATAATTCTCTCATAACAATAACACAAAGGCAAACAGCAATTATAATGTTGCGTTATTGCAATATTTCTATGCAAAAACGCATGTTTCACTAATCATTACGCCAAAAGATTATAATAACTTAAAAACAAAACTCATCACTCCCCCCCCCCCCTCCTTTGAACTGATGATATTTCCTCATGGACACTTCAATGTTATAAGTGAAAAATTGGGCAAGAGTAAGCTCTGGAACTCTGATAGGTGACCGACTCTCGCTGATGAAGAACTAGATGATAAAAAAGGAATGGAAACTGCTCAATTTTTAGCAATTTTGGTCTAGACGTACTACGAATAAATTGCCATTTTTCCAGCATGAACTGGTAATTAAGAATCATCCGACTGTATACGCCAGATATTGAACAACATAATTATAGAGTTCATGACAGGCGTAGGAGATTGTCCTGTAGCCTCAACAACAGCATATTTATACAGTACTTACTTTCTATAAAATTACAGATTGTGATTGTTGAAATATATCAGAAATTTAGATAATGACGATACAATGATTTTGGTTACATTTTATTGTTGTTGTTATTATTATATCAAGTAATGGAAAGTTTCGAAATTAAGAACCTATATTTACGATCATGTGTTCTGGCAATAAACTAGGAAAATTTGGGCTACCTTAATAAGGGTTGCAGCAATATTCTGTATTTTGGTCGGTTCAGCTGAGTGTGGGTTTTTGATTCAGCAGAGTATTAGTTATGAATGATGTAAAAACTAAAATTGACGTCATTAATAGATATGTGCTGCGCATAAATACTCCATATTGGGTAATAGTTAATTTAATGAAATAGTTCTGATTAACTCGAAATTAGTTCATACTATTTCTATGGTTCTCGAGTCATATTTGGACATATTCAGTCAATCAAGTTACAGTAGGTTTAGGAAGACATAAAATAACCTGAAGTAACTTACCCGATATTTTTTTTCAATCAAATGAAGAATCACATCCAGCACATAACTTTCAACCGTTTAGAATTATTTTCTTATATTGTAATTTGATGTAATCCTGCACCTTCATAGTGACATTGTTTTAAGAAACCACTTTCATATCCGAAGACGTGATGCGGTTCGTAAATATTAAAAGGAAAAACGTACAGTATGATAACCCAACTATTTAAAGTCAACCAGACGAACAATATTATTGTATCTCTTAAAAGAATGCTTTTCATTATATTTAACAAATTATAAACTTAATGTTCATAATGAATTCGTAAATTAAAACAGAATTATACTATACCATTACGTTCATAAACATTAATATCAAAATGAAATAATATTAGTTATAAAAACAAGTGTTTATTCCTGCAATGTATTACTGTGGTAGTTGTATAACATATGAGCCATCTACTGGCAATAAATTCAGTCACATGATTTATGAGAACTGTAATCCTGATATTAGTTAGGATTCTAACTGGATAGGTGTTTTTATTCAGATGTTTGGAATTTTTGTTCTTACAATCCAGTTAGCAATCATTTTGATGATGATTTCAATTTATTTATCATAATATTTATTCTAACAAATAAACTCTACAATAATATAATTTCAGGAATGTCATGAAAAGTTTTTGAAGTTTTAAACCTACCTAATTATCACGTGCGTACCTATAAATTAACTTTATTTCGCTCTCTTTCATCTGATTTACGAAAATAACCTTCCATGTCGAACCATTATATAGCTCAAATCTTCTAAACTTAATTATTTTTAAAATAAAATAGTATTGTTTATTTGTAATATATTTATTTACAAAACAATAAGACATAAATTAGAAATCATAAATTTCTAATTTTTGTCTTTTTGTTTTTTGGTGAGAGTCGGGCCATTTGAAATGTTCACTAACTGGAAAACAGGAAAAATATAAATCCCGAAATTCTGAATGAAAACACCTGTCCACTTAGAACACTAACTATCCTGATATATGGTGTTGCTTGGATTAGAAATTAATAATTTATTGTGATGAAATATTTTGGAATTAGAAACATGTTAAATTATTGTTATTTATTTATTAGTAATATATATTTTTAGGTAGCAATTTTTTATGCACGAACATTCATTTTTTCACTATCATTATTTTTTTACACAAGTTAGTTTCAAATAAAATAATTTTTAAAAGAGGAAAACAATAATTTGAGCATTAAAAATATTATTTTGCTATTTTAAATTATATATTCGCCAAAAACTTTATAACAATTTTTACTGTTTTGTTAAGAGACTATTAATAAATCGATTAATCGATTTCAGAATAATGAGAGAAATTTAATTAACGTCTCTAATGCTGTGGATACCAAAAAAGTATTCCATCATAAAGTGACGTTGTTATCGAAAATACCTGGGATTGTCTAAAAAAAAATGACAAAGTTCATAATTTCCACAGCAACATATAACATTCAAAAGTTAGAGCTAACATTTTTCTTGTGCTAATGGGAAGAGAAACATCCAGGAGCTTCTTAATTAACACTAGAAGGTAAATATTTTTTAGGTAAACAATCGGGACTTCTTTCTGGCTCATTTTCTTCAAAACGCTAACAGCTTTGTACGGAGGATATCTTTCCCAAACTGAACATACAAAGGCACGCTCTCAGCACTTCTTTTAGATATTTTTTATTTGGATAGGTAAGTAAACATTCAACTTTTTCGTCTTCAACATCTCTTCCAAATACTGCTTACACGGGAGAAAATCTACAAAACTTTATTCAAAGTTATAAAAAGTTATAAACCGGAAAGAAAATATCTTTTTGCAACAAACGAAACAATCTTTTTGCGTCTTTTCGAATATAAAAAGTTTTCAGACAAAGACATTTTCATTACAGTAAGTTTTTCATAGTTTTTTTCCTGTATTCTGGTGTACTATCCATTATTTTATAAATGTTTATTGAATTTGGATTATAACGCAGCATCGTGAATATTCTATTACATGAAGTATTATACAGTGTATATACGCACAAAATGAACTCAATACGTTGAAAAAAAGAACTTACCCCCACAGAGAACACTCCCAAGTGTAAAATGAATATACGAAACTATGGCTTCCTTCTTGATATCTGATACATTTTCATTTGACGTTTAATTTTCAAATTGTAATTAATTCAAGTTATAATTAGAAAGTCATACCAACTTATTTAATTGCTGAAAATTAGTAATGAATGTTCAGTATTTTTATTGTTTATCTACTGTACGAAGAATATACGAACTTCCTACTAGGCTACTAAAGTGTATAATATTTGATTTCATCTCTACTTTTGTACGAGTAATAATATATAACGGTTTTTAAATCAAAAACTAATAATGATAAAGATTTACTTAATTGTGAAATTTGGTGGTTTTAGGTTGCGAATCACTATTCACTTAGCAAACAGCACTTATAAGTATTAATAAACTTTTAGAGTTTTTGTCATTTGTTACTGATGCTAGATAATTTACTTGTTTTTCTTTGTTACTAGCTTTTTTGGTCTGCATGTTTTGCTGAATTTAATCACAATATTAATTTTCTAATCTAAGTAATACCACAGATTTCTCTTATTGCCAGTAGATGGCTCAACATGTATACAACAACGGCAGTAACACATTGTAAGAATAAACAATTGGTTTTATACCTAATATTATTTCATTTTTATATCAATGTTTATCAAAGTAATGGTATAGTATAATTCTGTTTTCATTTAGTATTTCATTGAGAACATTAAGCTTATGATTTGCAAATATAATGAACATCATTCTTTTAAGAAAAGTAATATTATTTTCTCCTGGTTTACTTTAAACAGTTGTGTTAGCATCTTATTCATTAATTTTCCTTAAATATTTGCAAACCGTACATCTTATGATGTGAAAGCGGTTTCTTAAATCAATGTCACTATGAAGTTATAAGATTGCATCAAATTACAATATATAAAAATAATTCTAAGTGGTATAAAGTTAGAGATGTGATTCTTCTTTTAATTAGAAAAAAAGTAGAAATACGCACGTTATCGGGTAAATTACTTATGTAATTAATTAATTTGTATCTGATTTACATTTTTCTTTTTTGCGGCTCCTTGAAAGTCACAAAATGAATAAGGTAACTGTTGAGCTATTTCAATTGTAAGAAAGCCAATTGTTTTATGAGGTGACTGCTGAACAATTTCAAATGTAAGAAAGTCAATCAATTGTAAATGACTTATGAGACAAATTATGTGAGAAGTGAATTTTCCAAATAGTCATAGTTTAGTTGGGTGCGTTGTAAATAAAATATATACAGGGTAGTCCAAAAATACATTACACCTACTTGAAAACTTGCAATTGCTCGTGACATACGGAAGATACAGACATGAAATAAAAACCATATGAAAGTTCATTCAATTGTCAATCCACTCATGTATAAAATATTGACATCTACTATATCAGATATGCTGCAGCCTTTTTTCAAAAACTTTACATAAAAAATGTTGCAAGAATTTTGTACAGCTCATATTCTCTTTTACGGTTGTTTCACCATTTTCTTTAGAATTAAAATATTTAATATAAATAACATGAGGAATAATAATAATAACCTACATAATTAAACAGCAGTTTTATCACTGGAACTGTGAGGTAACCTATTATTGAGAAATTCCTGGATTATCTTTACCAATCACTTAGTCCATGCTCAGGCACTTTGAACGGCTTAAACCTTGATTTGCCTATTTATGACGCATTATTTGAGATTTCTAAATTCCAAAATCCAAAAGATGTGAGATTTTTCTCACAGCTAATCAAAGGACTATAGAGTTATGGAAAATTTAATAGTGATAAATTTCATAAATATTTCCAAACCGTCGAAGTTTTAAAAATTTGCAATTCATTTCATGTGTGCAACTTTCTTTCACGTAAGGTTTTGGGGAAACGTCTGCAGCACATCTGCTGTTGTAAATATTACATAAAACTATACATGGGTGGATTGGCAATTGAATGAACTTTTATGTGGTTTTTATTGCAAGTCTGTATCTTCAGTAAATCAGAAGTAATTGCATTTTATAAATTGGTGTAATGCTTTTTGGACCACTCTGTATATAAAAAATATTCAGTTATATTTAATTTACTATATGTACGTAATCAAACTATGACTTACGAAGAAAGAAAAGCTCAAACTATGACTATTTAGCAAATTCACTTCTCACATAAATTTCTCTTCTAATTATTCCAACATTCTAGTATACATTGTGGGTTAATTACAGTTTTATATATACCATCCTCTTAGACATCGAATTCCCCTTCTTCTGTTCTACAGCAGCACAAACTCCTTATTAAATTACAATGATTATCTTATTTAATCATTATTTAATCTAAATAAATAAGTTTTCAGAGAACAAAATGGTACAAAGAAACGTGAAATAAATTGTTTCCACAATACAATTTTCATTATAGTGTTCATTACCTGGGGCAATTTGATAATTTAATAAAGATAGTATTAATAAATGTAGACCTAAGAGACTGTGTTGTTAAAACTTAAGATGTAAATGGTGAAAGTTTTATTATGAAAAGCTTATGAAATTAAGTTCAACATGTAACAGAATTAATTTGGTTAAGTACAATAGAAGGATGTTGATTTATTTAGTGTTTTCAAAGACATTAGAAAAGCTTGGTAAGTTTATAGCAGAAAGAAGATGACTGGATTTTGACAAGTTTAATTATATTTTGTGTTCTTATTCAATTAACAAGTTCTTAGAGATATGATTCTGTTAATTTGTTAAGATGTACTGTTGTAGAAATTAGATTACATGCATTTCGTGTAATCGTTAGTGATAAAAACTCTGCTTTTTTAAGCAAAGAACTAGACTGAATAGATGGTACGTCATAATTATTGTGTTGGCGATAAACGACTGGATATGTTGTTTAGTTGGAATATTTAATAACATTCATGTTTTATTTCACATTGTGAACTCTTAAAATGTAGATATAAAAACTGGTATTTGATTAATTGTTGTGGGCATATTGACACTTTGATAATTTTAGAAATATTTTCTCGAAGTATCATTTGAAATTGTTTCGAACTAATAAGTCAAACAACCTATTGAAGAGCTGGAATTGTATATGACTAAAAAGTTTTAATTTCATAAGTTTATTATGATAGTCATTTAATACAGCATAGTAAGAAATGTAATTAAACATATCCAATATGAAGAATTTACACATTGCAAGATCACTTACTTCTTTCAAACATTCATAAATAAAATATATTTATAGTGTGAATTTCTATATCTGAATATTAAATCTCGCATTCACATTCAGGATTCTGCATGAATTATTCTCACAAGTCAGAAAAGATTCTACAGCAATAATATTGGTGCTGCTGTCTTTGTCAGATTTGTAACTATACTGCGGTATATGAGATTACGTTACTCTTTAGCAAAAACATAAATACACCAGGTTGATTTTATTATAATCAACATAATTATCTCTTTTGAGCACATGTACATGAAAATTGCTTCCATCAGTATTGATGTAATGAATATTATTTTGTGTACAGTATACAGTCTCTCAATGTCTCAGGATTTTTTGGATAAGTAGGTCTATGTCAAGTGAAGTCAAGCAAGACCAAGTGAAATGAATTTAGCTTGTGTTTACTCTTATGATGTCAAAAGTTGATATTATTACTTTTGAAGCAGTGTTCAGTTGAAAATTGATACTTCGATTCTACATGAACTTTTTAAATTTTAAAAAAAAAAAAAAAAAAAAAAAAACTCTGTAACATTGATATGATGAATCTGTATGATTTTATTATTTGCTTATTTATGTAGTAGCATACACTGCATATGAGCATAGGTGGAAATAAAACTTATCAAGGAAACCAATGTTTTAGACTGATTCACGTCACATTTTTAAATAATTCATATATCAGAAGAAGTTGCCTCTCCCCTTGTCGGTTATTAGTACATGAGGAATGTTCATACTAACATATCATCCGAAAATGTCAAAGGTATACATAATGTAGTGACTGTTATATGTGAACGTCTTGTACTGCACTGTGGATGGGGATAATTTATTCCCAAACTTACATTGTAACCTTACAATGGATTACTCTTCCAAATTTTAATTCAAAACTTTTTTACAGCAAAACCATAATTGCAATCGAATCGAAATTCGCACCCAGCTGTACCTTCTATAAAATATAACATTCAGATAATACATCCTATAATAACCACGTAACACTTTTCCTTTTTAGGAAGAACGTATATCTATTCCATATATGTTCAATCTCCTCTAATTATCCTTATCAAGCACTTTCATTTAATACATCTGCTTATTTTTTGGAACTATTCCAAAAATTAAAGTCAAACGTATATAATACTTTCAAATTTAATCGGTACCCGGTACGTACAACACGTAGAGTGCCAGGAAGATCATATCAGGAATATAAAATTGTACTTGTGGACTTGTAGGTGTACAATATACAGAATCGTGATATCGTTCTGTGCATTAGTTAAATGAATAATCATGAGTGAGATATGGTTAGTTTAAATGTCAGCTGTCAAGAAAAGTGATATGTTTGTTTTTTGATTGATTGATATAAGTCCATTTGTTCGTTATAAGTAAATAACTTATATTAGTATTATTTGATATTTCAAATTTGAGATCTTTGAAATATCGATAATGTACTCGGTGAAAGTGTGTCCTGTAAAGCTAAGTTTGCATTCGAAAATATTCTTAATTCAGTAATATTCAGTTTTAGTGATTCATGAAATTCACTCTTAATCTGTGTAGGATTTTGCACAAATTCTGAAACGAAAAAAAAATCGTTCTGTATTGAACCCTAATAGTATGTTAATAATATAATTTTGCAATCGACAATGGAATGGAAACATGTACGTAAAGCTGCATTGAGAAGATATGTAGGCTATACCAAAATTTTTATAGTTCATACTATTTGTAAATTCCAGTCGAAATTATGATTTTGATAATTATGGTAAGGAAATGTTTGGAATCCAATTTTATTGTAAACCGTATAGTTATATCAATTATTATCAAGTGTATCCAAATTAATAAGAAAGACAGTCAATGAGAAACTAAAAAAGTATACTTTAACTTAAAATTAAGAACACTTCCAAAATGATCAGTTCAACAGTACTCCAAACACAGTTTTTTTTACCATTACAATGAATTTTCATGTTTTATAACTTTAATTCTAATTTTCCAAACGATTTCTTTAGTGTAAGATCAAAAGAATTAAATGAGAAATATATTTTTGGTTTTGATATCCCTAAAAACAGTTTGTCACCATCATATAAAGTCTGCCGAGAATTACTATAAGATGATATGATCTCGGAAGACAAATTACACAGGGGATCCCTCAAGAATGCAAGATCACCTTATACAGCATAGCCTTCTGAAGGCACTTTCCTCTACTTCTGATATTGTTGAAGAATGTCAATGTAGAACAAAATTACTAATCTAAAATGCGTGGAGTTTGGTTATAGAACTAAGAGTTGCTGAGTTTGATTCAGCCAAATTTTATCCGTATACTGTATATACCTAAAATATTTCAGAAACAGTTAATCAGGAAGTACATATCCGCAATTCATCATCATGTACTGTACTGTAAAATATCATTAAAGCAACACTTTAAATTAATAATACGTATTTACTGATTTCCAGTAATTTAATTTCTTTTTGGAAAGACAGCTTAAAATGGCAGATTTTCTTCATCATCACCCAATATAAAATAAATAATATTGTTTTCAACTGATTTTCTACAGCGCACTCACAAACTCTTCCAATAAACTTAAATTATGTACTTCACTATTTTTTACTTTCACTTTCATCTTCCAGTATTCATTTTTATTCTTTTCGATATTTCTTTCATAACTACTGTACATACAGCACTTAGTTTCCATAAAAAAAGTTTAACTTTGCTTATTAGTGTAATAGTAATGTTAGAGAATTTGATTGTTGGAAACTTTTTTCAGTTCTAATTATAATAATTATTGATTGCTTCTAGTGGCAAAATACAGTATTAATTTGAGCACCTATAATAATTTGTGGTTCAAAACATTTGTAATAAAGTATTGTTAAAATGTGAATATGTGGTGGTACTAATTATACTAACACATTTTGCTTTTAATGCAAACTGTTTATTGCATTTCTAACCAAATATAAAATAATTATTTATGAAATATAAAATGACCAATCAAACCAACATCAAATGCAATCGATGACATAGAATTGCTAAACAACACATATTCATCATCATAATTTGTAAAATTTCTGTGGTCTCATAGGAAAGCAATAAAAATGTCACTATGTATGCCATCGGGATAGACAGATTTATTATATAATAATATTGATGATGCATGCTAATCAAATATTTGATTCTCTGTGATACTCGTGCTGTCATTATTAGTGCATATATAGTCATTTTATAAATAGATGTATGTAGCATATGCATTAATGGATGGTCGATAATACTTTAAGATATTAATCCTTCCGAATGAATACATTAAAAAATTAATGGATTTGATTAAAATGAATTGTAGCATGTAAAATAGATAGTGTATTATTGTTTGAAATTTATACTTCTATAATTATTTCGAATTAAAATGTGCATATTTTAAAATTTAACATATATACATATGATGTACACAACATCTGGTATATTACTTCCCCTTGCCATCCATTTTCATTTTTTACTTTCATTCTCCTTTGGGTTTTCTTGTTTTTGTTCAGATAGGTTGTGCAAGTGGACCACATAAACTTACCAAAGAGAATGGCAAGCAAGAGGCAGAAACATGCCTACACAGCATTAGCAATATGGTCATCAGCAATGACAGAAAAGTAATTTTCTTATTTGCAATAAACATCAAACACATTATCTTGTTATTGGGAGCAAATGTAGTCAAATTATAAAGAACTAGAGAAGGCCAGATACTGCCCTAAGTGCAGTAATGGTAGCATTAGGGAAGCAAAACAACAACAAAAGTCAGTTGTAGTATCTAAGACGGAGCTACGTAGACTTCTCGTTTATATGTATGATATCAGTAAAATGATCTAACTAAAATAGTGAGTTCCTACTACTGTATAATTTTTCACAATTTTCTTCGCTCATACCAACCATGTTGCTCTTTCGTGGACGGTCGGATTTCGCCTCCACCAAAATATTCCTTTTTATTCGCCCCTGACTTTTGAGCCACGTTAGCTCGTCACAGAAAAATAAGAAAATAATAAGAGCATTCATGATAATTACAAATATTAAAAATTGAAATTAAATCAATATGTTGCAGAACTCTATTACAATATAGGATGGAGATGACCTATATAGGCAAAGTTGTTTCCAAACGTTTCTTTGTAATATCAAAATTCCAATTTTGTCAGATAACATATACTCGTATTGCAATGAACAACTACTGAAGACCACTAAGTCTCAAGAAACAAATAACTTGCGGATGTCAGCTTGAAAAACACTGACTTGCGAATTAATAACAAAAAAGGTTAAACAGGAAATAATATTAAGGTCAAATAAAATGTGACGCAATCTCATCAAACCCACTTCGCTTACTAAAAAAAGATTCATAATGCGTGCTATCTGTTGTAATTTGACCCCTACGCGTTCATGAATACGCATTTATATTGTGAAGAGGATGACAGCAGAGCAGCTTGCTGTATATAGAGTGGTATAGAGTTTTGACATGATTGATATTTTCTGTGGTGAATGGATTTAGGGTTGCAATTAGTGTTTAGTGAGATGGAACTCTAACTAATAAGATCGAAAAGGGACACTTGCTCTCCCCCCTCTCCTCTTTGCATTAACGATGCTCATTAATTTACATCAGTTAGATATTCAAGCGTGAAGGTCGACGTTATCTATAATTTTTGTGAAAAAAGTTACAGGAATTAATTAATGTTTGGTGAGAGTTACTTTCAGATGAAAATATCATCGAGTTTCGGTTTAATCATTAGCGGCAACATTTCTGATCATTGGATTATCTATTGTTTTATTTCAGTTGGTTAATATCCTTTTCGTGTTCTTTGTGTCAATTATATATCGTTTCTGAATAACTTACAAAAACAACTGAATGTTTTACGTCTCCATTAACACATTTTTTGTAACTCTGATGCGAAATATCATCTTATTTCCACGTGTCGTATACCAGACCTTTCGTAAAAAGAAATCAGACCAATACAATCTCTTGATTATGATTGATTATAGTTGTAAAAATTGAATGCTTGAATCATCCTAAAGTTTTTTTATATCTCATGTCAAAAACAAACAAACGAAAAAAAAGTGGAATGAAAAAGATTAAACATGATATTGTAGGTGACCTAAAAAAATGTAGACCTTTGTTAATCTTAATTAAAAATTAAAACGGACCATGAGCATATCCCAGGAGCTAGTTCGGACTTTCATAAACAAACCATTCTAAGTACAGTACACTGCAAGTCACTAATTACAGGATCGTAACTAAGACCTTTTCATACGGGGGTTGGAACTTCTTGAAGTGAACTAATAAACTATTTTTAGTTATGTCATGTACAGTTTAAAAAACTGGAAATGTTTTAAACATATTTACGTACTATAGACTATATTCTATAAATATACGAAGGATTGAAAAATAAATTATTTCAAATGTACCTATTCAAACATTTTTTTTAAACCGAAATAATATTTACTTCAGTAAAATGAAAGTAGTAATATATACAGTTCATAAAGGTATAGGTTAAAACGGATAAACTGTATGTTTGATTTGTAAGTCGGAAATTGAGAAACTGCATTTCACTTTTGAGATTTATGATAACAATAAGAATTCTCTACAATCTTCAAACCTCCTTATCCAATGAAATTTTTTTTTCAGAAACGTCAGAAAGTCCTGTACTTTCAGTGATTAGTTTTACAGAAAACAATTTTACAGTTTCTCCTGTATCAAAATAATGCCTAGTACGATAAAATGATGCATTACAAATTGATTTTTTTTTTCATAAATTTTCATTTTCATTTTGAAAATAACTTGTTTTCCCTATTGACCAGACCCTCCACAACCAGCCTTAAATACGGCCTTGACTAATTATGTTTTCCTTGCCATAAAGTTCATTCCCTTCTCTTACAACTCCTTTGGGATAAGAGAAAACTTTTGCTCCTTAATTTTGTGAAGGTTAGTAAACAGTAGTTGGTAAGAGAGACGATAGATGGTGCTGACTTCCTTACTTCTTCTTATGCTTTAAAAATTAAGAGGCTTTGGGTGAATGATCAACTGTTTCTTCTTGATTGGGTCATACTACATTATAAATATGTATGTGGGTTGTGTGCCTACCAGTGTTTGCACATATAGGTTAATCAAGTCCTGTTAGTGTCTGTCGTTACAATATGTTCAGAACAGCGGTGGTGAAATTCCTGTTCAGTATTTATTTTCAGAAATATGAAACTAACAAGCTTTAATGTAATACAAAAGCTGCATTTAGAAAACAACCCCATTTTTTTGTACATGAAAACAATTGATTATATCGTTCTAATCATTCTGAAATATTTTCAATTGCCATTTCATCCAAAGAAATCTATCTCATTCAAATATATTATTTTCAACATTTCCAGTACTGATTTTCCTCATGAATTACTTATCCTGGAAGCAATAACCATTCAACCTGTATAAGTGCATTACAGATCCATAACATTGAGTACTATAGTCGTCTCATCAAAATGTACAATGTATGAACTTTCCCCACTCTATTGAAAATTAGAGCTTATGATAATGAGGAATTATCTGTTTTTTACGTAATGAAAACATTATCTCCCTGTGAGAAAGATGCGTCCAGGAGATAAACTGATGACACTATCTCATGGTAGAGTTTGGTACATTGAGGCTGGATGATCACATCATTTTTGACAGTAGATGACAACAGATATGATGTTGTTATTGATTTTTCACTTTTATATTTTAACGTCAGTATTTTATTTGATTCGAATCAGTTCGTGATATTCAGCTATTTTCGATTGCGTCAGTCCAAAAAGTTATCGGTAAGAGTGCAGCAGTAAATTTTCATCCCTTAATATTGTTTATTTAACAGAAATGCTTGCAACCAATGACAACAGAAGAAATGTTTACTAAATCGTCCTTTTATATTTCAAATGTTGATAAAATTTGAAAATGTATCAACATTTGAAATATAAAATTTAAATTAAACATCGTAAACTGCTACTCTTGCTAGTCAATAAAGATGTTCTGCAATGAATTTGAATAAATCTATAATTTTTATAGATCAATGCAATATCACACATCAAATTTTAAGAAAGAAAAAACGGAAAGAATGAAAAAAAGAAAACATACCAAAAAACTAAGTTATTACTGGTGATGAAATATTTTACTAATCTCCGTCACTCAACAATATCATGAAATAAATATATAACTGACATACCTTACATAGTAAATAAATTATTAATGACAAAAAATATTCATGCGTCCGGTGGGATAATTTTTATGTATCATATAAATTTACTATAATACATTGTAAACAAAACAGTTTAAAACAAATATATGGAAAATATAGAACAGTGGTATTCGTCCTAAAGTGCCATTCTATACTCATTGAAAAGAACTGAATTGAAACAGCTGATGTGTCATCACAACCCATTATTTTGTGCACCCATACAAATGCCATCCAATTTATTATATCATGTAAGATTTCTTTGTGAAGTCAACTTACTGTAGAAACACGTATTTAAGGAAATATTTATTTTTCATTTGTTGAGGGAACTCTTGACAATCCAATTTATCGAAGAAAATATACACTATGAAATTTTGGGCGTGTTATTATTTATTCATTTCAATACTTTGATTTTCTATCTATTGAGTTAGTTCTACAGAAAGGATTGATACGAACTAAATGAGACTGATGAAGTGTCCAATATAAAACAACTGCTAGCTATTATTTATTACAGACAATTACAGAACAACCCCTCAAAATATTGATATTCATCTTCAAATATGATTTATATTCTATTGATTATTTCAGTACAAGTTACATTTCCTTGATTCATAATAATCATTCATAATAATGTACTGAACTGAATGCAGGTCAGCATGTGTACAGTATAATCATCGAATTATTATTATTGTTGCATAATACTAAAATTTGTCGCTGTTTATCGACTTAAATATTTAAATATCTAAGTTATTCACATAATGCAGTTGATAAAAACGTAATATTTCTACTTCGACAAAAACTTGGGTTCCTAATCAAAATAATAATTTACTGGCTTAATTTGATTTTGAGTTTTATCATCAAAATTGTATGACAAATTATACCTTTTACGCCTACAACTATACTGATTCACTGTAGTATTAAAGCATTTTGAAAATATATGTAAATAAAAACATCAGCTCATCTGGAAAGAATCGAACTTGTGCAGCAGTTCAGAAAGTCAAATCATTAACTCACGAAGGCTCTTACAAGACTTATGATCATCATCACATATATACCATTTTAATTCCACAAACTAAAACACTAATTTCTTTTTCGCCCTTTGCCCCCTACTGTAATCCATAGGCTGTTTGTGGATTTGAATTGAAGTGTGTACCTCTTTGCAATTCTTTTCCATTTATGCATGCACATTTTCCACTTCTCTTGCCGCCTGTCACTATACTGTCAACATTACAAATGTTGTTGATATTCTAAAGCGGGGTCTAGGATTTATTGACGCCGATGGTGCTTATATGGTGATGTATATCATTTTTTGATGAGACAGAGAGAAAAAGGAGGGATAGGAAAGAAACACATAGGTGTAGGAAGGTGCTGGATGTCCGTGGGATATTTTTAGGTGAGGTTCTGGTTACGCGTGTCAGAGGTTTTTATGGTATCATCAAATAAAATTGATGGATGAGATGAGGTTGGAATTACAGTCAGTTCTGAGAATTTGAAAAGAAATTAAAAGTGCATTTTAAACTAAGTGTAATTGAGACAATAATTATAATGACTATTTGTTTCAATATAAAAACTAAGAATATTTGATGGAGTAATAATATTGATACAAAACAAAAATTTAAGTGATTTATTTGTAAGTGTTGTGAATTTTCCAGAATTCTAATTCTATTCGAGTTGAGCTGTGTCAAGGTAATAATATATCTGTCATTTTTTTTTATCTAAACTTGAAATTCGAATCACAAATCAACAATATTTTCGTGAACGACTCGATTTTTTAGTTTGTCGTTTGGTCAATAATCAACGTTACAATGTATTTTGTTATGAAAATCTACCAGCATCAAAAGGTAGTAAGGAAACTTTTCTTCACGATTTAAATAAGCTATTTCACTTGTGAAGTGTTTATGCTATTTTTGATCCTCAGTTTCAAAAATACAAAACAACTGTTTTATCCCAACTGATCTTCTTCTTTCTTTGAGACTATTCTTGGAATCCTATTCATGGAATACCAAATTTGAATTTTGAGAGGACAGAAAAACCCCGCTAATTTCCAGATACGTTTATTTTTAAGCATCAGCTGATTTACTTCCGTATTTCACATCACAGAATATAAGATACGTTTAGGTTACTAGTTAAAATAACCAAATAACTTTTTGTTTTTATGTTGTACAGTGAGGTAAACTGTAAAAAACTATATTTATACCCTGGATCCTTCAGAAATGTGGAGTTAGATTTTACTTTCTCTTTTTAATCCCATAAGAATGCAAGGAGGAAACCAGTTATCATAAAAACCTAACTCTATATTTCTGAAGGAGGTAACATTTATTAAACGTCCATCCAACAGGAAGAAATCCCATGTTCTCCACTATTAACGACGCCACTGAAATGAAGGGTTAGGTGGGGTGGAGGGGGAAGAGGGCAAGAGAGGAGAAAAAATGTCAACCTTCCACTATGATGCTGCTGCTTTTGCCTTTTGAATGAGCCACTTCACTCCTCATCTACACAAATTATTCCGTAAATTCTTTCATATTCTCAATTCAATTCAGAGCGAAACTTGACTGTTGGATGGATAGGTTTAATGCATGACAGAATGGTAGACTCTTCAAGTAATACTAATATCCAAAGAAAATTCATTTGGAACAGAACAGTGTTGGGGAAAGTTTTGCTATGTTTCGTATTTGTGGATGTCTTTTTTTATATAATTGTTAAATTACGAATGGTATTGATATTGATTAAAGAATATTTTCCATTAAATTGTAGATTTTTTGCATTATTAAAACAAATCTACTTTCACTATGTAAACATAATTATGCCAGGCAGATCAATTTATCATCCAGTTTCAAATGTTCAGACTGTAATGTTCGTTAAATCAGTTTCCAGTGAATCAATATACTTCTGTAAGCTACAAAAAAGCTCTTGGATATAAATAAAACTTTACTTTTTAAGAAGCATTATTTTTGTACATGTAAAACGCCTATACAGTATGCTAAGGTTTCCAAGAAATAGAAAAAAAAATTGCGAAACACGTCATTGTATAAACTTTACTTCGCTCAGATAGACGATATGCGATGAATAAAAAATTGATGCATAAAAAGATCTCTTCATTGTTTATGAATGAATATTTGATAGAAAAAGAGTTGTTTCCAAACTTGTTTGACGTATGCAGCAGTAAAATGCTCCCTACTTCCTTCTTTCCCTTTTGACTATACTACTGCTACTACAGTTCTGATGCTTCTACGTGAACGGAATATTGGAACAAATAAAAGCATTTCAACTTAGTTACTATTCCGTTATCAATAAATCATCCAATGTTACATAATTGAAAATTCGTTGAAAGTCAACTTGCAGAAAATCAAATGTGGTGATGTACAGTTTATTTCAAAGGAGAAGGAATTTATTTTTTAATGAGATTTGAAAGAATGTTTTTTCATATCAACAAAAAAAAATTTTAAGAGGGAGTATTAGAGTGAAATATGACACCGGCAGAAGTTTTAAACATTTAACGGAGTTTCTTCAAGACTTGGAATCTACTACCACACAGGAAAACAGTTCAGTATTCTAAACGTTGCACCTTTAATAACAATAAGGCTTCATGAGTAGTACAAAGTAATGGTTGTTGAAAATTTTGAATTTAACGAGGAATATAAACAAAGTATAATAAAGAAATGCAAAAAGTTATACAGATAGAGGACTATTATTAAAGAAGGGCTTCGAGAAATGATTAAATCCCTTTCCTTCATCTTTGTTGAGACATTTGTTATGGTTCTTCGCAATAGATATGGCTTCTAATGTCCTAAGATTCTGTTTCTTTGATGATTCATGTAGTAAAGTTGATTTATCTCAATTTATTTTATGACCAGTATTTTTAACATGCGTCGCAATGGAGTATTATTGAGTTTCAAAAAATATAGTTTCTTATAACCCGAAAGCAACTTTGCTATAAATAAATGTTACCCAGTGTTGTTAGCACAGACATTATGAGGAAAATCCAGTCTAAACCATTTTACGTATAGCGATTCTAAATGAAACAACAGAACAAGCACCTTTTTCATTTCATGGTAAATATAAAAATTGCTGTTTCAGTCTGTAAAATAACTTAAAAATTAACTGTTTTAAACCCAATGAGTCCAAAAATTATAACCACTTCGAAGTTCGGTTCAATTAGACACATTAGTCAAAAAATTATATGTAGTTTGGATTTGAAAGGATTAACATATAATCATATGACAACTCAAAATATATTAGTAATAATATTTATTTTCCCACTTTATGATATCTAAATTTTAGCTATTCACTAAATATTAGCAATGCACGTAACTTGTTAAAGCAAGGTTTTCTACTTTTATTAAACCCAGCATACAGCACATTAATTTTACCTCTGCGCAAATAATGTTCGATTCGCTTAACCTGTCAACATAATTATTTCTGAACTTGTTTACAAGCAGAACATCATCATTATTATTTTAAAGCATCATAATTCTTCCATAAAATACCTCATTTCATTCAACTATGAATAATTATAGGTATACTTTAGTTAAATATAGGCCAAGTATACGTCATGTTTAGTTTTTTTTTTTTAAAGATGCTTGAATTCAGAAGATTTGATAGAATGATGGTTCATTTTTTAGTCATGAGAAATGTGATTCTTCGTGAGACATCGAGTGAAACTTAAACATGTTTACATGTTCTTGTGATTAAGAGCAGCACCCTTGCGGTTCATCCTGGGTTAATATTAGGTAGATGTGAATTAGGTTAAACACATATTAAGACCCAGTAACTGGGTCAGCACTCGGCATGGGGATTCATAGTGGATTACTAAGTCAGACTGTATCAATGAGACTAACCCAGGATCCAATGAACCAGTTAAATTGTTACTGTCTACTCTTTGAATGGTTATCAAACAACATAATATTATCTATTCTTCTTACTTTAAAAATATTTGACATTATTACATACTTTTAAATTCTAAAACTTGCTTAATTCCTTTAATTGCGAATGAAACAAATCACTATCACCATTCCAATCAAAAAATATCTTTTTTTGTCGTGAAAGTCTTCATGCATGTATGGAGATATACGAGGTGAAATTTTGAATCCTACTATCTTTTCTAAATCCTTTAAAGGAGAAAGACTGATATATTCCATGAAAGGAGAACTTTCATCCAACGATTATTTTGATGGGTGAAAAATTGGATGAAATTACGGTTATGTTACTATCTTCTGCTCTCATAATTCATATTCCTTTTGATAATAATTAGAAAGTGGCTAATAAAAGACAGAATGTACCTTCAGTCATTATGAACTTTTTTACTTGAACATTAAGTAAATGACTAAAGGAAAAGAATTGAGAAAAAGAACTTATTCAAACTTGGTTCTGATGGAGACAAATTTTAATGTTCTCAAACTTTAGAACGGAAAGTCGTTTCATTTTATGGTTCGTATATATACGCAGTTTGGAGCATATATACGGTTAAAGATTTATAAAATCATTTTTTTAGTTATTCAGGTCATATATAAGTAATGAAATTATTCGCACTGTACCGATATTAATGTAAATACTGATGTTGTTATACTTATGTTAATTCTTAATATTACATTTTTTTAACTGTAGTCATCCTAATCTCTACATGTAAGATACTATACGCAATTCTATTATTTTCAAAAAAGGCAACAAACTGCAGTTTTTCGTAAAATGAATCCTTGATTGATTATTATAATGGTAAGCTTTTTTCTTATTGTTTTACAAGACAGGAAATCTGATGATCGTCTTCTATCTCAGTGAAATAATATACTCTGAGCACAACATCAAAGTAACCAGAAAAAATCACTAGATGTATTTTTGTACGAAAATCAGAGTAAAATGCAGCAGTACATAATCTGCGCTCTCATTGTGGTAAAATGGAGCATTTCCATCAGTGTTGAGAAATAAACCGTTCTTTTTCTTGGAGCAGCATCAGTATACTGTATATGGTATAGTGTACTCGTATATGGAGAGGCACATGAAAGTGTACTTGTTGAAGGAACAAATCGATACTTCATTTTCTCAAAGTCTTCCTATTAAAATGTGTCGTGGGAATTTGGAAGGTTCGAAGTAGAAATATATTGGGGTAGCTCTTTTTAATAACGTATACTGTATACTAACATCATCATATTTCATTGCATACTTTAATTCGGAATATTGGTAACTGATTGCTTTTTATAGGGATGATATAGAAAAGAAGATAAAAGGAATAAGTTGAATTATTCGTTGTAATAGAAGGAAAATTATGTTATGTGTACCATTGTTGAATGAGTTCCTGGAAATTTAATTTAGAGACACTTCGACACACTAATAAATTTGGTACAATGTGACTTCTGTGGAAATTTGCACTCGTCCAGTGCAGGTTATACGTTAGTATAATGTAAATTTACTCGCACTCTATCATCATGATGGTTAAATAAAAAAAAAAAGACCACAAATTCGTACATAGAAATCTTTACTGAACTTTCCACGATTAAAATGTATTCATATTAGTGTCACCTCCTGAGTATTATAGTTAAGAATCCGCAAAATAGATACAGTATATGAAAGTAGATATAATTGCAACCCTATTCATATAATTATGTATTATGTATTATGTAGGAACAAAATCGATATGTTATCTAGTGTTAGTATACTTTATGATAGCTGCACATAATATCCTTTGTAGGGAGAAAACATTCCATAGATATGTAAATAGATATTAAATTCACTCTACTTTTAGAGATTGTAATGATTGATATATAGCCTGCTAACACAATAAACAATTTTAGCAAGTAGATATTGGACAAGTGTACATTTCATAACGTTTACTAACTTAATATGAACCAGTTTTCAATATTATTGTCTTATAAAAAATATATCAGTATTGCAGACTTTGTCACATCGTAGACACACATATTATAGTAGTATATATCTGTATACAGTCGGGTGAATGCTGGTAGTATATATGTGTGCCACTGCATGTGAATCTGAACCGTGAGAATGAAATTTCTCTCATGATTTGAATTTGAGGTCGTGAGGAAATGGGTTTTGCCTCAAGCAAATTGGGCAATAGGGAAGGATGATATCGAAACACTTTATGTACACTTCACTCGACTTAATTCCAAGTGGTTAACCATACAGTCAATATTTTGAAAGGTAGATAAGATAAGTTTTGTTTTATTATTACGTGATAGAAGATGAAGAAGCGCTACGTACTGTATTTGATTACACCATTCCTCGTTACTTTTTTTTTACTTGTTACTGAATAGTTATAAGGCACTTTGTAAGTAAGTTACTTATTATAAAAAAATAGTTAATTTAAAAAAAGTAGTTACAAACACAGATATTTGGATACATTGTACAAAAATATATCTAGTAATTTTTTTCTGGTTACTTTGACGTTATATTACTCCATTGAGCTAGAAGAGGATCATCAGATTTCCTTTCTTGTAAAACAAAAAAAAGCTATATTTTTTTTGTATCAACCATAGTATTAATAAGGATTCACGATTTATGAAAAATAACAGTTTGTTGCCATGTTTGAAAATAATAGACATTATTTCATTATATACATTATGTTGGTATTGTGGTCACACTGTAAAAGAAAATTTATTGGTACAAATAGATAAAATCAATATTGAAACTTTTAAAGAAAATAAACGTGTGATCGGTTTGGTAGAATATAATCGTGATAGTGCAATTAGAAGATATTTTCATAAATGTTTAAATATCACATTTTCAAAAGTCTACAAAAAAGGATTTTCCTTATTTCTGTTAATACATCATTTCTATTTTAAAATACCAGGTCATTATTTTAAGAACAGATGGAATAGCAAGGCTATCCTTTATGACAACACAACATATATCTAAAGCAAAAAGAAACATTACGTAAATTTTTACAACATCTTCCTCATATGTTTAGTTTTTGTTCTTGGTGTTCATTTCTTATAACATGCTTCGTAATGGTTTCATCTCTAGTAATTCTTTACACAGAATCAACTAATTTTGCAATATAAATTTTTCATTTTAAACCTGTTCTTCAATACAGTATCGAAATTCCAAAGAGAAAAAGGTATGTGATGATTCTAATAATTTGGTCTT
The DNA here is from genome assembly GCA_034698565.1 of Campodea plusiochaeta. NCBI lineage: Eukaryota > Metazoa > Arthropoda > Diplura > Rhabdura > Campodeidae > Campodea > Campodea plusiochaeta. The sequence goes on from JAQIWE010000143.1 coordinate 28,568, forward strand.
TCATGACAATTGTCCTGTGCACATCCATAAACGCTAAAATTTCTCAAGCTGTCGTTTTTCCTGATGGACAAAAACTACCACAAACTTGGAAAGAATTAGCAGAATCTGCGATGTATTTGATATTGTAAGTAGTGACTCATTTTCCAACATGCTTTTACCCTTTACACGAGGAACTTGATGAATGTGCTTCACGATATATTAAAAGTGGTGTACATTATAGGAACGATCATTTAAGATCTGCATTGCTCAAGTTGCGATCTAAGGTTCGTAGAAGGAAAAAGTTAACTTTCGAAGAGTACACAAAACTGGTTTTGAGCAAAAAGCGTCAACCTTTGAATACGAAACATTTAAGTGGTATTTTTATGGTACTTTTTATTTTACAATTGTTATGTTTTATTGTAGTCCAGTTAGAAATTCTGTTTTATAAGCACAAACATAAGTTGCATTAGCTACTTGATGTAAACTATAGTTGAACAATAGATTTTAAATTGTTTAAACGATAAATTATAATCAGTATAGTTTTTCAATCTTGCAGCAAATAATACAGCAACCAGTTATTCTGTTTGTTAAATATTTCTACAAAACTAGTTCATGACGCAAGTATGAAATCAAAAGTCCTAATTTAACGAAACCGAACCTGCCTTGCCAATCTGAAACAGCGTGCCGAACGCAGAGATACCGAGGAGTCTAACATATATTGAATCGTGAAATGTTTTCTTCTATATGAAAGGAAACATGTATAGGTTTTGGTCTTTGCTTGTAGTCGAGTGAACTTACAGACTACGAAGTACTTCATTTTCTATCTGGATCAAATAATAGAGTGACACCTTGCAAGCAGTACAGCAGCACGGGTTCATACGTGACTATGTTGAGGTTTTTGGAGGTTGAAGGTTTATGTACCTTACTGTACATTGCAGTGGTATTGCAGTAAAAATAAAACTGTTTTTTTTTTCGTCGCAATCTTGTTTATCCACTGTTCACGTAATATAGGTGTAAGTTGCTTTCTTTTTTTCCTAGATATTCGGAAAATTAAACTTAAAGGAGTATTTTTTCACAGCGGGAAGCCATCTTTTCCAACACACATAAGCCGTTTTACTTTCTTTGTTCTC
>JAQIWE010000144.1:0-29547 GCA_034698565.1 Campodea plusiochaeta
AAAATAATAATAAAAACTCAAAATTTCAGATCATTTCTGCAAATAATTTATAGAATTTCGGTCAAATTTTTCAACTTTTTCAGCTTGAAAATTTCTGTACATCCCAGTCTAAATGTTTGTGTAGCAAACCTAAATATCATCAATGTTTTTAGGTTTAAAAAAATTATGGTATCATGTAGAAAGTGAACTATAATAATCGACTTGCCGAAGGTGAGGTTGAAATGTTTTGCATTTCAGGCTGGAGAATTTCAAGTTTTCCTTTTTTTTTCTCTCATATACGTACTCAGTTAGACTTTTTACTTCTAATTTCACCTTTATTAAGGGTGTAAGGTAATTTCAATGTATGAAACTGCACATTTTTCATAATTATATCTGTATTTTTCAATTTATTTCGTAAACATTTAAAATTCTTTTTCCATTAATTAATACAAACACTGAAATCACCGCTCAAGATCATCACTTTATATATCACCATGAGAAACTAGTGTTAAATAATTCATTTAATATAAAGGGTCCTTGCTGAAAATGAGAAAATCAATAAAAATTTAAGAATCATGGATTTGGAATAAAACAATAATATTGTTAAGAAGAGCTACTGCCATATTACATTGCCTACTCAGTGAAAAATAATTGTGAATTTGAAGACTTGCATGGGGCCTTTGCAGACAATTTTAATCACTATTAAGTTTTTAATTGGCCATTTTGTGCAAGTTATTAGTAAAAAATTTAAGAAAGAAAACTGCTGAGAGGGGCCCACATAAGGGTGGGCCTACCGGGCATTTGCCCATTTGCCCTGCGGGCCAGTACGTGCCTGCTTTATACTCATCTGATAAACAAAAGAATCGATTCCAAATGTATATGCGTCTCATAGAGTACAAAACCATTTGCTATAATGAATTTCACAAAATACTATACTTTGTATTCACTTTCACGTAAGTATTTAAATAGAATAAGGTTTCCTGCATGTGAGATAGTCAATTACCGATTCTTTAGTCGGTAAGACTGTTACTTTTTGCTTCAGTAGGCCTATATCAGAAAATTATGTGCCATTCTAACTAAAACTATATGAAGTTTATGAGACAAAACAACATCGTTTCGTTAACTACATCGCCTGGTGATTTAGAGTAAAATTGTTTAATCCTTTCAACTTGAAGCAAATAGTGGCAATCGAGGTGACGATGTTTGTATTTTGTAACATGTATAATAATTTTTTATTTCGTTTTTGAAGGAATTTATTACCTTAATATATTACCTTAATCCATGTACTAAGAACATGTTAGGATTAATATCAACACAGGTACACACAGAAGGACTCGTATCAATACAGGTACAGAAAATGTAATCTTTAGGAATACAAAATCACTACTATAGCGAAAAATAAAAATACAGAATAATAAAAAAAATGAAAATAAAATATAAGTTATCTGATAGAGAGAAAATTACCTCATATGAATTATAAGTATGTATTCAGTTTTGATATAACACATCAAGATGGTTAAGAAATATAATAACCATGATCTTTTCAAAGTACAGTTATGCTGACTTGAATTAGTTATTTGAGAGTTGCAAATTGGATGTTTTTATATTTGTTTCTAGAAGCATGGCGTCTTAATCCAGACTCCAGAGTTTCGTTATTTCATTATTTTTGGTAATATTTTTGTCAAGTTGAATCATTATCAATTTATCACAATAATATTAACTTGAACCAATCTAAAACAGATATGGCAATGTTTCAATCACTTGTTGAATGTAACCGATTACACCAAACCTTCGATCATATCATTTACATATTGTCTATATACGAGGGGTATACTGACAGTAAGTGCAATTCTTCCATATTTCAAAAAGTACGATTTTAATAATATTCACATATGTTATAAATAAATAAATGTTTACTGAAAACCCAAGTACATGTCGGTCACTGCCAGCGCTATGTGCAAGTACAACAGACAATTTTAAAGAATAATTTGTTAAAAAAACAAGTAATAATATTTTGATTTTTTAGTACAAATCTGTATGAAAAATAGCCTCAGTTAAAAGATAGTAAATTAATTTAATTTCATGTAAATCGAAAAATAATAGTTGTTGTGAGAAAATTTTATCTTGATTAATCCAAAACAGATATCTTGACCATCTTGATATCTTGATAATTTGATCGAAATCGGACAAGCCGATCATGAGATAAGGGGGGGGGGGAGTTAACGTACAGATCGACAGACATGACAGTCCTATAAGCCTTTTCCCTTCGGAAATTAAGGCTAAAAAGCAACAGAGTGTTTTCATATCATTATCACAAAGACATTCCTTTAGCATTTGGGCACAATTCATTTTATCAAAGTCGTAAGGAATGATTTAGTATACGGGAGCGTTTATTATTAAACATATTGACAGAATACATCAGAGAGTGTAATAGCATATCATAATCAGAATTCTGTATTCAAAACATGAATGCTTTCTTTTGATATGATCCATATTTATATACGATCCAGAAATATTTTAATTTTTAAATCCTACTGAATGCAGAAATAAGTGTTTCTAATGAAAAAAAGTGCCGTCAATTCATTAGTGGTGAAAACAGCAGTACAAAAGCAGATGTTTATATATGTAATCATGTAAGAGTAATAATTTAAACCCAAATTGGTTTGTATTGAGTGTAGGTGGGGCTACCTGTATAGGTACAATATATTAGTTTGTGGCTTAACCTTTCGGCGTCTCATTAGTTTAAAACAAAAATTCTAATTTGTCTACTAATTCTATTTTCTATTTAGAAAAGATACCTGTTGTTTTAAAAATTGAAATAAATTAGGATAATTAATTATATTTCTTTAGCGGCTTCGTATAGTGTCAGTGAAGATTAAGGGTTTTATTTATTAGTGTTCAAAAAGTAAAATATTACTTACTTTTTGAAAAGAGGTAGTAAAAACTTAAAATCAAACTGAAAAATAATTGATAGCGTAAATGCTATTTAACGCTATGATTCTGCATCCATGAGTACAAGAGTTACAGAATATAATGTATATGTAGACCTATTAATATATATGTATGTTTACCCGCTAATAGTCATATAATTATTTAATTTCAAGTATAGTAATAATAATAGCAAAACCGCAATAGATTCTTTATAATTATGATCATCATGGGCGGTGTTTTGAAAACCTCAGGGGATGCTTAAAATAAGTGAACGTTGAGAACCGTATACGCGAAGCGTCACTATGGTTGGACGAACGAAGAAAATTTCGAAAAATGACAATGAAAACTCCATTATTTAGAACATTTTACTGTAATTTTGTGACAATTCATATCAACGAATCTACCAGAAGAACTTACGAAATGTAATAAATGAATTTCCTGATAATTTTTAGAATAGGCTATACCGTTAATAAAATTTTACATTGTAACTTGCTAGTAATTAGGTAGTAGATAGATAATATGACAAATATTAGTCAGTAAATAGGTAGTACTACATTGCACAAACTAGTCAGCAACATTAATGCTTAAATCTTAAGAAGTGCACCTATTTACTAAGCTGTAGCAATCTCGCTCTGGATAGGTAGTAAAGCAGTGGATTAAATTACTTATTTACCAGCTTTCTATTATTACTATCTGACAACCCAACAATTACAAGCAAGCATCTACCTCACACGAAGCCCGCTACAGTTAGCTAACCTGTATAATGTTTATACTACACAGATCCTACCTTTCCACAATTACCCAGTAACTAACTATACCTTTTCCGTACTAGGTAGTAACAAGCTAATAATTATGTCGATTGCCGGTACTAGCCTACGTAATCATATTCATTGCTAATGTTAGGTAGTCCCAAACTTGCTTTCACCACCTCGTATCTAATTTATTTCTACTACGTTTTTACTACCTAAATTCAGAATTTCTTTTGCAAGCTAGTGAATAGGCCTATTATGTATAATCTACACAAGCACTATCTTGTTTATGTTACCTTATAACTAAATTGTGAGTGTTACTCAATAACTAACTCGTACAATGATTGTTAGGACTTTCTAAGTATCTCATAATATTATTTTATCTAACTATAGTATCAATAAGTGAATTAACAACAACAACAGATGCTTCTAATTTTTAGAAGAAACGTAGACTAAAAACAAATAAAACTTTTTTTAAATTATTGTTCCTGTTAGAAGACTAATTTGTTTGGTGTTTATATTTATAATTAAATTATTATTTTGCGTTTTTAATCAATTCTGAACAGCAGAATGTCATGGAAGAAATAAATTTTCATTACAGGTAATTATATTCTAAACTTGGCATATTTCTGCCACTTGTGAGGTCAGTTTGGTGATGCAAGTGAAAAGCTTAGTACTTAATTCCGAATACTACAGTTTTATCAAGGCAAGATTCCTTATGGAAGAGTACATGCCCACTTGCACCGCCAAACTGACTGAGCAAGTGCGGCAGAGACATGTCAAATTTTAAACTTATCTATCAGCATTTTTTCCCTCCACAACCCATCTTATGAAAATCAAGTTTGCTGAATCAGCATATACTGTATAGTATATAAAATATGAAGAAAATAACTTTTTAAGAGACAGAGCTGTAATACAAAAGTAATATTAAAAAAATAAGCTTTTCACAAAATAAAGTGACGAGAGACATTATTATTAACGATGACGAATACCCTTATCCAGACAGTGAATGCTGAGTGACCCTATTTTGACTTATATGCATGTAAATTACAGATATTGCAAAACTTCAAAATCCCGTAACAGGCGAACTGAATTGATATTTTATTGGTTATACGAGTATTATATCATCAGTTTTAATCTCTTGAATTATAAATTGAGAACTCTCAGTTCTCACAATGAAATTATGATAATAAAATAATATTTAATTTATAACTGAAATAACATTCGCCAAACTTCCAAAGTAAAGATAATTTAAAAAACTTAAGAAAAACAACATTAAAAATAATACACAAAAATCCAATTCCATGTACACATGAATGTCATGAAACAATAATAAGCACAATTTTATTGATTTCTGAATCTCTGGCCATTTCATTATTCATTGTGTATTTGTGTACAAGTTTAATTCTGTGAGAAACTATCATATGCTCAGAAAGAAAGAAAGAAACAACGCTTCAATAATAACTAAAAAAATACTAGTGCAGCTAAGAATATTATAACAGTTATTAGCAGCCCTATTCTGGTAAAAAGAATTTGTTATTCACGGTTATTAACAAACAATGTACATCCTGAGGCGCTACTTTGAAGAGGGATCATTATACATAACATTTTTCATTCAGTTTTTTTTTCTCTAAAAGCTGTTAGTGCTAAACATGTGTAACGAAAACTCCGTAATGTTTGTGCTTATTAATTATTATTTATAAGTAAAAATAGGAAAGAAGTTTGGTCAGTTTAATTATTTTGATGTACTGAGCTTCCCGTTTACCTTGTTAATAAAGTGAGATGAATTGACTGACAGCCACAAGCCTTAGAAAAGTTAATATCCATATTAATAATGGAAATCTAATTGGAAAAAGGTTTAACATTGCTCCTTTTGAAATATAAGCTGCATGAGTTGAAAAGGAGAATAAAGGACGGACGGGGTACCGATCACAAAAGAGACAGAAACCATGTTGCGTATTTCAGAAAGGAATTAACGAATAATAATAATATTTTCACATAACCACAGAAGTAGAGTTACAGTTGCGCTGACAAATAACGTAAAGTCGTAAATGTGGAAAAGTAAAGTGGTAAAAGTAAAGTCGATAATAACATAAGTTGTTAGAATTCACCATGTGTGTGTATTGGAACTAATAGCAATTTTTTATTATCCATATTTATGTTATTGTTCTTGCTTCCGAAATAAATTCAACTGGATATACCAGGTGATTCACTTTTGATAATTATACAGTTTTTTTTAATAAATAAATACTTACATACACATATTTTATATTAATGGAATTGTAATACCGTGGGGTTTGTTCTAGATCTAAAAAGTTCATAATTTGTATCAAATTGGTGACCATTTTCTCCTTATAATAATAGTTGTCTATTTCTGATGTCCATTGTGAGAAAGACTTTATTTGTCAAGTTTCAAAGCTGATATTGTGCTATAATTAGCTTCAAATAAATATAAAACACTCTCCAAGTTTCAGAAAAATCCAAGGAGTACTTTCGAGCAATGACTTTTCGAAGTTGAATTTCCTATTGAAATGCACAAAGTAAAGTTATTCCATGCATTGTGTATGATAGGAAATTAATCAACAATAGAAAATTATTGTTCTGAAAGTACTGGGGGGTATGTTTCTCAAACTTTCAGGAGTTATTTTCGTTATATCAAAGTTCACAATACTAAATTATTAGCTTTCTAACTTTATTAATAAAATTTTCATCAACGTTGTAAGTTTGTGATAATTTTATTAAAAGGCTGCTATTTTAAGATGAAAGAAATGGTCGCCATTTTATTTTTTAAAGAAATGGTCGCTTTTTTTTTTAATTCAGCAATAAACTCCATAGTTTTACGATTCCATTTATACCAAATAAGTGCATTTAAATTTTTGCATAATGAAAATAACTCGTACATCAAAAGTGATGGGACATTAGGCTATAATAACCGTGTATAATAACTCCCTGTGGATGATTAATGTATATGCTTTTATCCAATCACATAATTTTATGCGGATCAAATGTACCAACTTTCCATTTACAAGCCTATAATTCAATACTATTATTATACGGTTGCTACAAAATTCAAGCGCCAAAGCTGTTTCATAATTGAATCGCTTGTATCGCGTAATGAAATACGTCATGTATGACAAATTCATTGGAATATATAACTTACAGCAGAGAAATATTAGTTACCTGGCATCTTCCTCAAAAAACTTTACATTTTTACTTTCCTATAATATGTAACATAGTCAATAATGATATATCACTTCAGTAACAGCTAGTACGAAATTCAATAATAGAAACTTTACACTTCAATAACAACAACTTACGTTTTAGTTATAAGTCAATAAATTATGCAAATTTATTGTAATGGCATTATAATATTTCTGATAAAGAGTGATGTCTACAATATATTATAATTATAGTTCCCCTACTTTGAGATAGCAACAGCAAGGTTATACGGTTTACGCACGTTACTCCTACTTCGTGTGCTATATCAAACATGCTAGTGTATAATCATTATATAATTTTAACAGCAGTCTTGGCCGAGTGGTTAAGGCGTTGGACTTGAAATCCAATGGGGTCTCCCCGCGTAGGTTCGAATCCTGCAGGCTGCGATTTTTTTTAAATCTCAAAATATTTCACTAGTTAATATTTAAAAAAAATGTATGTTAATAAAACGTATATGGGAGTATGTCATTCAGTTTATTTCACAACCATATTTATACAATTTTTTAAAATTATTTCTGAAGTGATAAATTATTTTTATCAGTAATAATATACATGATGTAACTAAGATTAAGTCATTTTATAACATTTACTGATATTCTATAGGTTACGCTATTATACTATATTTCAGTGTAATTTAATTCTGAGGTTTGCAACGTACATCTAAACAAACGCATTGATTATTGATATTGGTAATTTCCAGTTGATGCTCATTAATGCGGTATTTATGACCTCCATAGCTATTATTTTAATAGAAATATAATTAAAATGTCAACAGTATACAAAGCTATAAATATATTATTTGTAATAAAATATCAGATTGCTTTCAATCAGTTTAATTTGCGATGTATCATTTGAAATATCATTATATATAATTATTTTAGTATTTACATTAGTACTACATAGTAATAGCAATATATGATTTTAAACTTTATTTGATTATGATTATATTTATCATATGAAATAGTGATGGCCATAAAGCAGACTAAGTAAACTATACGGTACAGTTTATGTAAAAGAGTTGGTATACTTCATCCAATTTAATTCTGAACGGTAGCACAGTCCTATACAAATTAATCAAACACATTTTATTTAATTACATCGCCCTCATAAATACGTTTATTACATTGTTACGACACACCAAGAACAAATAAAGAGATTATTCCATAACGTGATACGCCTTTTCTCATTCCAAATAATTACGTGTAGCTACCGCATTCAGAAAAAGTGTAATATAGTTAATCACGGCTGTACAAAATTGTCATAATTTCTTAAAGCTAAAAATGACTTCCAAAGTGCCAATACAGAAAGAAGGGTAATATCTTTAACGAAGTTGACAAACCGGTTAAAAGTACCTGGAGGAAAATAACATGGCTTACTCACATGAAATGAGGAGTTAGTGGATTTGAATGGCACATTGGGGAGATGGAGTTTTTTTTTTTTTTACTTTTTTTTTCTTTTCTCTCTCTCTCTTCCCTTTTCCCTCTTCTTATTTTCTTAACGTTTTGATGGTTACGCAGCAGTGACCAAAGAGGAATGCATTTGTAATAATTTATATTTTCACCAAATTATCATGTTACTTATCAAATCAGTTTAGGTACAAGAGAATGGCATAATTATTCGAAAAAGAAATTGTAGTGTCACTGGATACAGATTATGATATTATTACCAGAATAATGAATGAACCATCATGTTGAAATATTTTGAACAGTTCTAACTACCGTAAAGAAGCAAGTTTTGAAGAACAACTAACTATCTATCCATTCTATCGTCAAGCAACAAGCGAAGAAACTATGTGCCGCAGTTTATATGCAATTGGAAATATTTCACTCCAAGATACTCACAGTATTTACAATGTCAAAGTTCTTTATAAATATATATATATTTGAATAGTAATCAACTAATCATACATTTAATTGATGTAATAGTGAAAAAATTTAATTAATTTATAATGTCTTTTGTCTTTTAGCCTTATTCCCTATATCAAATATCTAACTGTATAGTGAACTATTATGAATTTCTTTTTCAATCAAAAATTCACTGCTGTCTTCATTTTACCTATAAATGTGTACCGGTATAGTCTGTGTTTGATCATCCCTGCTAAAGTCTTATTACAGAGAGGTTGCACCAAACCATAGGTTTATGACACCTGTATATTTGTTGAGGCGAAAAAGCAAACCTTCAATTTCTGATTCACAATGATAGTTATTTACAATTCTTTCTATTTGTTTGTACGGACGATATACAAAGGTGTGAGTGGATTGCCGATTTGATAGTTGTAATCACTGTTATTTTACAACAATTTGAAGAGTTCTTCTGCACTGTAATTTGTATGTTGAATTCACATGACACTAAGATTTGATATTGGATTTACGACGATGAAGAATGTACTACAGTATGTAATAGGATAGTTTGTGAAATTACGAAATTTACGATTTCTATGCAGCTCTTTAGTTTTATAATAAAAACAATCTATTTATTTAAAAATCAGAGCAAATATGATTCATTATTACAGTCAAATAAATTTATTCAGCACTGTAAAATTCAACTGTCTATATAGAATCAGAATCTTCATTCATTTAGTTGAGACTTTTTTGGTCTTTATTACATAATAAACTAATTATTCTACCATTTTCTTTTTTAATTTGAAAAGTTATGAAATCATTAAAGCACCGTTAGCACCTCATAGATCAGAACAACAGCAAGGATATATATAAGGTTGATGGTAATACAAAAGTGCATATATTTATTAGAATTTACCATATACGATTATTAGAACTAATGGCCAGTTATTTTTATCCATACATGTATGTTCTTGTTCTTGTTTCCGATATCAACTGAATATATAATAACTCCCTGTGGATGATTAATGTATATGCTGTTATCCAATCACATATATGCGGATCAAAGGTACCAACTTTCCATTTACAAGTCTGTAATTCAATACTATTATGATAGGGTTGCCACATTCCTAACCAATAGACATAATATACCAACAGTAAATTTAAATATATTTATATAATAATCTTTCATTGTACTTATTATTGTTGTTTCAAAATTACTTTAATCTTTATTAGTACTGAAGGTGTGTATCATCTATCAGTTAATTTAATTTCTTCGTAAAAAGCAAAAATTATACTTTCGTTTCTTACAAATTTTAAAGTACATCAACATCATTATGTCAGTATAAAATCGACAGAATTTGTTTATGTATGATCATCAAGGAAATATTTAGCCAAATTCTGAGGTTTAGCGTAATAGCGATAATTGGGAAATACATTCTTGATTTACATAAAGCAACACAAACAACATTTTCAGCTGTAATCTTTTCCTTCATAGTCTAATAAATATTTATTTGAAGAAGAACTCCGATTAAAAAAATTCTCATGAAACCAATTTACTAAGAATTAAGAGGTAGAATGTAAAAAACTATAAGCGTATATAATAATAGGCATATTTTACTTGAGGTTTATTTAGGAAAATTTTTGTGCTGAAGCATTTGTTTTGTGTTTTATTGTAAATGTATTGGTCACCCTAGAATATTTCATACCTATACATAATATCAGCATGGGAGGGAATGTCGGTTCAACATGGAGAACGAGAGGGGGAAATCGAAGCAATACAGAACAGTATCATAATTTGTTTGAAATTTTAATACTATTTCTATACTATTGCAGATGTAAAATGGACATTTAGCATATACGATACCGACACTGACAAAATGTTTAATTCTGAGTAACATTCATAAGTTTTGCGAGAGAAACAATAATGTCTTGGAAAAAGTTCAATGATGTGTTACAAGACTCTATTTGAAAGGTATACTTGAAGTCCGTACTACAACAGAAGACTTCAATTTCTCAGTTAGTTACCAGCTACAAACTTCATGAACCAATATTGTCAGCCAATACAATCATAACACCAGCTACATATTCAGCAACAAGAGGTCTGAAACCTTTTGTTGTTTAATCCCCCCCCCCCCCCCAAAAAAAAAAACTGTAGCTAAGTACCAGCACGCAGGCTGGGTGTAGCGAGGAATAGTTTTTTCAACAAAATTGTGCCGCAATGGAACAACCTTAGTAAAAAAAAAAAAAAAAAAAAATTTTTTTTTCAGTGAAAAAAAAAGTGCATGCAAAAAGCTATTGGTGGTTTGGTGCCTTCAAAAGTGCGTTATTAAATAGACATAGGAACAGAGTTCCTGCACCCGAACATTTTTCACGGCTCATAGAATAAGTCAGCATTGAACAGATAAAACCTAGATTGCTCTTTTGAGGTACTGTAAGAACCGTAGGTATTGGATTCTTATAATTATGTAAGAGCAGCTTTTATTAACGGATATAGGCAATTTACTAAAACAATTCGATAACACATAAAAAATAAGGAAACAAACGAGTTAAAATAAATAAATAAAATGTAATGGATGATTTGAAATATAAATATTTCTTATTTTCCAGATCTGTGATGTACCGTATGTTAAAAAGTAGTTTTTTAGCAGAACTGATTTCTTAGTAACGCATTTTTTTAAATTAAAAGTTGCATCATTATGTCAGTTCGACTTAATGGTGTTGTGAAATTATTCTTCAATTTAAAAAGTCATAGAAAATCCTCATGTGAAGCGAGACTTGTAATTTGGCTAACATTATTTTGAATGATATTTTCAAAATGACATTCAAATTTTTCTAATGTAATACACATATAATAATGTGTATTATGTTAGAAATAGGTAAAGTGTCTGTGTTTTTTATCAGCACTATTTTGACAATTTTGCGCTCTGGAAAAAAAAAAAAAAAAAAAAAATCTTAGAATAAAGTAATCTTACTTCTTTATTTGTATATTACTGAAAATTACCGAAACAATCGTAATTACTGTATAGTTATATTCAACCATAGCATACTTTCCTTAGGCTACGTATATGAGAAATAATCTAGAGAAGATAACGTTATTGTGTCCCCTAAACAAGTTGGAAATTTTTAACCTTCACTTCAAATGAATGAATGAATAAACATGTGAACTGCTTTCCGCAAATCGAAAATGGTCATACATCATTACTCAAAAGAAAATACAGAAAATTTCTCTAACAAGAAGAGATAAAGATCAAAAATTGATTTGCTGTCACTTTTGTTGTGCGAAGCTCTCCTCTAGACAGGTGGGATGAGCCAATAACACCTTTCACTATACATTTACCTGTCAAGAATTAAGTCCTATTGTATTATTTTGCTATACTTGTTGGTTAACAAGCTAGGACTTTTCAAAAAGGTTTGAGTGGCATGTCCCAGGAAAATATTTTTATTTTCTCATTGAAAAGAAAAATGTAAACAAAGTCATAAAACAATATTCTTAAAATGAAAATAGAATAATGCTTATACATATAACAATATTTATGTAATGCAAGAATATGTAACAAACACGAGCATTCAAAATAAACTGAAAAGCAGACATCAGAAAGAAGTTTTCAAGACACGACAGTTGTAACAAAAAGATAAAATAAAACGGTTTGAGGTATTAATAAATAATAACGGTAAATAATAGTGAAGGAGATTTTTAAATATATTATTACTGTATAACTCTTTTGCGAGAAGATCATAAGCTGCAAAATATATTAAATTAATTCTGGATTTCATTTTTCAAATTATAACTATCGAGAAACTGGTTTATCAAGAAAGGATAGTTTTTGTTATCCAATAAACATATTACATAATTATGAAAGATTGATACCCAATAAATACTTAAATTCTAACTGATTTACACATCTGAGATAATCATATTATGAGTATAACTTATTTTTATTACAATACTTTTAAGTATTTTCTTTGGAATTTTGATGTATTGATTTTTACACTATGTTATTAAGAATGCGTTCTTAGAATAGCTATTATTGAAACCAAACTCACTAAAGAAAGTCATCTTTGCAATTAAATATTTAAATCATTTTTTTAAATAAAATTATTTTTATATTAAAATTACGGTAGGACGCATTTACGTTTATCACATTGACAATCGTCCTGAAGTAAAATTAACTGGTAAGTATAATAAAATCCTCTAAGATATTTTGCAAAGTCATATAAAAATCAGACAGTTGCGAGTCTTAAATCCATATTCTACTCAGAAGTTGAATGAAACGTTCTAATCAAACAAAGTAAATAAATTTATCATCTCCAATCTCATGAAATGAAGGACAACAAAAAGAAAAAACCTTCCTAATTATCTTTCGTAGAAGTAAATGTGAGTTCCGATCTCTCTCCCATTTTCTAAGCTGATTATGGAACACAGAATACGTTCCTTCTAACAACCCAAATTCTCTTTCAATCTCCATCATTTCCAATTCCTTACCTCATTCTATGCCATCATTTTTATCTTTATCTTCCTGCACTCTTTTTATCTACCTCTGCTGATCAACAGCGATATATATTCCACGACCGACAAGTTTTTTGGTCGACTTGTGATGTTATATACTTACAAATTCAGCTTTTTTTACAGGAACAATTTGATTTTAAGAGGAATTATTTATATTATATTGATTGATTTTCAAAAGACACATGGTATGAGATAGACCTAGCATGTTTAATTAAAGATAATTTTTTTTTTATGAATTACTTACCGTGCAGGTGAAAGTAAATTGTGTTGACAGTGAAAAATGGAAAAAGAAGGTCTCATAAGGTATTAATTATGATTCTTAACATAAAATGGGCTAATTTGAATCTTTCACCGTATCCCTTATTAGATATTGTAAGAAATGTCAACGATTATATTAAATATATATTCTAAGCTGAAAAGGATATGTACAGCTTACAACAATACCCAAATTGCTTTGGATATTTCCTAATATTATTACCAATGATTTTATCTGTTAATAGTCACTACGTAATTCTGTATATAATTATCTCAGAGGTTCATGGCACCCTGCTGTGAGTTATACCATTACTCACTTTAGGAAACAATATTCATGAAATATCAATTGATTAAATATTTTCGATTACTTTACTGCAAAGTATTTATTTTTGTTATAAGCTCTTTCTGAATGAAGAAGGAAAAAAATTGAATCTTCAAGACAGTATAGACGAAGCTATAATCAGGCGATATAATGAGTATGGAAGATCGGATATTGACGATATGTTAATGATACTTATTGTGATTACAAGTGATTTGCTAGTTTAATTATTATTATGATGGTTACTTTCATAAATTATGTGACGAGAATTTTGATTGAAGAAGAGACGTGTAAGGTTTACCAGTTTCTGTAATAATCATATAAATTCATATTATTTTGTTGCTTAAAAAGTTCTATATGGCATGTAGTATAAGAATGATCTGAATGATCATTTCAAAATCGTAGATCTAAATTAAATACGGTGGTGGAAATATTATTTAAGCAACATTATTTATTACTAATTAAAGGACATTTATTTTTCCCTCTCCTGTTTTAAAAGTCACAGGTTCTTATTTTTAAGACCAATTTTCTGACGTCTTCCAGCAGTTATAAAATTTTATTTTGAAAGAGTTTATTCTAAAGTTTAGAGTTTTTTTTTTAGAATCTAAACAATCTTATTTATCAACACAATAACTCATACTAAAGACAAAAACAAGAAACAAAACTTTATGAGAGGACGAGCTACCTCCTCTATGGTGACTTCAATGTAATCAGAAAGACTAAAAAATGAGGCACTATATTACACTAACAAACCTCTACAAAATGTAAATTTACAACCGAAGAGTCTCAACTGGTATACTGTAGCTAGAAATGTTGTTAGCATAAAAACATTCCAGGAGGAGTGAAGAAAACATTGATAATGACCACCAAAAGCAATATTTACTTCAAACACAATTAGTATCCATGGAATTCGATATGTTTTACTTGACAAATAAAGTGAAGTTTTCGTAATAAACATAAACATTTCAAGGATTCTTTTTTTCTTTCAAATTAACTTTTTATATCCAGGAAAAGTAAAAATCTTTCTTTAGGACTTTCCGAGTTAAAGACAAGATGTAGTTGTGATCTGTTATCTGTTCATTTTTTTCCGTCGGAAATGAGAAATGAAAGAGTACTGGCAAAATGTCAAGAAGGAAGATTCGTTTTTCTACAAGTTATAACAACGGAAATAAATTTAATGCAGTGACGGTAACTGATTTCTTGCAATTAACAAGTACTGAATTTTTCTAGTCAATGAGATTATGGTAAAGCAAAAGACCAGAGTTGTTACAGATTTTTTAGTGTTAATTACGTTCTCCTAATTTATTTAGAAAGATTTGTGTTCTTTATTAATTAATGAAATCAAATAAATTATAAAAAGCATACTTTTTCATTTTATTTTAAAATTGTTGTGTGTTATAAATTTTAAGATTTGGTGTCAGAAAATTTTCTGTGTTAAATTTGGAATAAAACATGGCTTTCACATTTCTAAGATACCAAACATTTTTGAGAGAAGTATGCAGAAGAACTACGACTTAATTAAAAATGTTCCAATAAGAGTGGTAAGAGCAACTAATTTATATCATATTTTTGGTCTGAAAATCAGCCTCTATTGATTATTTAACGAACAGGACATATATTAATTTCATTTTCTGATCCAGTATAGAGTATTTTCTTGGTGATAACTGTTTCTTTCCCACTGACTTCGATATTTTAACCTGATTTTTCACGTTGGTATCCACTAAAATGTACAGGTTACAGGGTCAATTTATTATAGGATAGAATTACACGTGTGAAATAACTTTGTCTTTTTACTAATCACTTCAGCTTGTCAGATGAATAATATATGCAAATGCATTTTAGAAAACAAGAGCAACATATTTAACTGCTGTTTGTCATTGCTACTTGTAAAGTTCTTTACAAACCTGTTTAATAAATGACAATTATCTTCTATTTATCTACCAGCATTTATCAATCCTAGTTTATCATTCCAGATTTAACTGAGAGCATCATTTATTTCCCAAACAAGCACCGGTAACACAATTTTTACACAGCAGGAATTAAACATAACCTTAAAAATTATATCCCTCTTTGTCAAACGTATTTCTCCAACACACAATGCACAGATGAGTAAATATAAAAAGCAAATTTATAACACAAAACAATACATCAGAAGAACACAGGAGAAAAATCTTTGATCGAATTCTCTGCTGTCGAAGATAAAAAGGAATGAAAGCAATGGTCATCCACAGGGGAGCAACATAAAAAGGTCCAAAAGGAAAAAAAATAGAATGAAAGAAAGTGTACATCTAGGTGCGAATGAAAGGCCAATAGAATAAACGTAGTTACAAAAGGCTAGGAATGAGACGGAAGATAGTAAGGCGAAATAATCCGGTCTAACAGTTTCTTTTAAGGAACGTGGCGGTCTCTACGATTAAGAGGAGGCAGAAAAAAAGTTAAAGAAGATGTTTATCTGTGGAAGTGGACGAATGACGCTGCTGCTGGGCGGTTTGAAGCTACTATGGATGACTACTAGTAACAGTAGGAGGTCGACTAACAAATGAGGAAGGATGCTAAGAGATATACATTTTTTATCTCGTTTGTTCTAAGATGAGGGTAGTATCTTTCGAGACACAAGAAATAAAGAATTCGGTCATGATTAAATTAAGGTAAGAAAACTGTTGGAAGCCTTTTTTTTTTTACTTATTTTTTATATATATTTTCTATCTCCTTTCCCTTAGGTGTTAGTTGGATGGAATGGATAGATATAAACCACAATTTATATTAAAGAACTTTCAGAGATTCTGATAATTACATAGAACCAGTACAATTAAGTATACAGAACATGAATAGAAGATATTGCATTTCATTTCAAATTAGAAGGAACATTAAACTTGACCTAAATCAAAGTAGAGTTATAACATATAGAAATTTTTGCATTCAAATTAATGGCAGATCTATGCTCAGTACTAACTGCAATTAAAAAACATTGATGTATTTTTTAAACTATATACCTTATAGATTTTTTAATGTTGTTTTATAAAGACAATTTGGTATCTTATGCACATCATTTCAATATAATAATTTCTCCTATCAAATAATATAGTCATTTTATTATTCGTATTACATTTTTTCTTAAGGAATTGGCCAAAGAAACATTTTTATTATCGGTATATAAACAAATTATTTTATATATACGATAAGGTTCTCGTATAATACTACTATCAAAGAAATTATTCACATTGAATCGCTTTTGTCTAACGAGTACGTTATTTTTTTTCCTTGGTGTTTTGGGGTTTTATCTCGATAATTAAACAGAAAATATCCGTATTTTTTTTAATTATTGAGATAAAACCCCAAAACACCAAGGAAAAAATATGAATTCTGAATTAGGAGGCTTCCACATTTATTTAGAGTGCGTTATATTTCATATTATTACACTTAATCGACATTGATTTATAACAGTTACATATTATTTTATTAACATTGACTTATACCGTACAAGTGATACTAAATAAACTCTATCACAACATTGCAATGTAAATTTTCCAACTGATCATAATCGTACAACTTTTGCACAATGAGCCTTTTGTTGATCGTACTATCATTTCTAAGATATTCGAAAAAATGAATGGATGACGACTCTGCTGTAGATGAAATGTTAGTAAATTTTAGTGATCCAAAAGAAATAATCCTCAGTAACCCCTGCTGCACAAAAATCAATTAAAAAATATCCCAATCATTTTGTCAGGAACTTTTTATGAAATCTGGAAGCCGGTAAATTCATGATCAATTACTATACTAGCTTTAAAGTAGGGGAACCAGAGTCCAATAAAATTGTGATTTAAAATAATACAATTCCATTAAAATTATTATAATAATGAAGATATTTAAGAAAATTCATAAACTTTAGTTTTTATTGCTTATTTTATTTTATTAGCATTTCCTTTTGGTCAAGTAACGATATATTAGAACTTCTCGTCCACGACTTATTATTTAAAACTGCTATGTTAGTTAGAAATAATTATAGTAATGCTTGCAGTATTTGATTTAGGCTTATGTATTAAATTATACTGTGATTAACATTGTATACTATTGAACTTCTTAAACGCTAATTTATGATATGACGAAAGAATATTTCAATTATATAACCGACTATATATAATTATATATCTACAGGGTGGTCCAAAAAATGGGACATTTAGATTAAATGTAATAAAATCTGAAATATTGAAGTTAGAAAGTTAAAATAAAAAGTAGACGAAAGAGAATTTTTTTTTAAATATATTGATTGATAAAATCTGTACCATATTTGGTCAGATATGGCCTGTTATATAAAATAATCCGTGGACATTGAAAATAACAGAAATTGAATGCCAATGTTTTTATCGGTTTTTCAGCTAAAAAGTGACAATACTTACAGTAATATGAATTAATTGAATTTTTGATAAAATCATGTCATTCCTTACACAATGTTTTTCAATTTTATTCATTTTTTTACTACTTTACCCCTTTTAATAATTATGCTGTAGTTTATAGTTGCAACATAATACATAGAGCAGACTAAGTCGAAAGGTAGTTTTCTTAGGAAGGCCATATAGGTTGTAATAAAATACGGATGGTCATAAAACCGTACATTTTCAGAAAAATAACAAGACACTTTCATATACTTTTTATTTCATCTTCCTATAGCTTCAATATTTCAGAAATTATTCCATTATAAAAATGAAGAGCCATTTTTTTTTGTCCCACCCTGTATGTTGAATCGTTCAGTCAGTTAACATAATACATAAAGATTTCATTATAATGTCGAACAAACGAATTATAACCATTCTATATCTGTTTTTACTTCTAGTAGTACGTGTTTGCATATACCGTCATAATATTAAAAAAAATGTAACACTCTATCTAATGGAAAATATGTACGTTAACAAAATCTGTAAGTACTACAATAAAACATTCAGTGTACATTACACTGTCTGTGATTTGACCGGAAAATGCGAAACATAATGCTTTCCTCCATGAAATGTAACAATACGGCTAATTTTAGGGACAGCATGAGTAAAAGCAATTTCTAATGCCAAAATATTTTACACTCCCGCTTATCTGATTATGTTCCTGCAAGCGACTAAAAAGATTGACAGAAAGAGTAGAAAATATAAAAATCGTAGTACTCTAATTCAAAAAAAAAAAATTTAATGTGCACTCACATTAATCAGATATACACATTATAGAATTGTATACTATATTTCATTTTATGTTCAGAGCACTTGGAAGTTGCGCCCATCACATCATACAAATTCCATTGGAAACGTACAGAAATGAAATGTGTCAAGCTATAAAGATAACATTCCTCTAATTCACTCGTCTTTTCATGTACAAACATACATCTGTCAGCAGCAAAAATTAATATTTCTAGTTTGACAGAATCAAAAGTTATCTTATTGGAAAGTCGATTTCAAGCTTAATAAGAAATTAGCTGTATAGAGATAAAAGTATTTACAAGAATAAAAAGAATTCGCATCGGAAATAAATGTAATTTCACACGAAGAATTAGATCGGTTATCTTTTCGCCTCGAAACTATGTAATTAAAATAAGTTATGCAAACAATGTTATAGTTTTAGATCTGCTTTTACGTAGTTTTGCGTCTCGGGGCTTAGGAACCGGCTGTAAGAGAACGGGCGTCACCAATTTCTACGCTACAACGAACGTTAAATAATTCCGTAATAATAAATTTTACAACAAGTAGATCCATTTGTGGAAAGTCATCCCTCCTTTTTTTTTTCCTTATACCTCTTATTTTTTTTCCTTATAATCGTACGAAAATGGCAGATATAAATCTCAACTGCAGTGTCAAACTGAGGAGAACTTTTCCCGACTTGAACATTACGCATACAAAATAAAATTCTTCCGCCATATTACACCCAATAGAATAGGCCTAGTGAAAACGACTGAAAATAGTATCCCTCTGTTACACGTAGAGTTATATATAGAGAGCGAAAAAGGAACCCTTTAAAAAAAGTCTTCGACGTTCCTTTTTAACCAAGACGTAAAAGTATGGACTTTCCTATGATAATCCATAAGTCAAAAAACTACTTCTTTTTAAAAGTATATTATGATGTAAGGAAACCTTTTAGCATGCCTGTACGGTTAAGAAACTTTACTCTTTTTCCTTTACATTCACCAGATCTTTTTAAGCAGTAGTAGAATTTTCTTTGCTCTAATCTCTCCAGGGAAGAATCTCTCCATTTGTGGCTGAATCAGCATCATTAAATTATTCTTAAGATTTTTTTAAGGAAATAGCAAATTACAAGTAACACTACTCTCTCAATTACCGATGGAAATTTCATGTTATACTTTTTTTTAATTATCTTTATTAACATGTTAAAAATTTTGAGAAGAAAGACAACTTTAAACTAACTTCACTGCTATATCACTTTAAGCAAACTATAAACCAATTCAACTCCATATTTTTATATTCTTTAAAGATAACATTCACATCACCAACGGTGCAGCAATGCACATAATGATGTAATATAAACAAAAAAAAAATGTGTAAATTCAGTTCATTATAATATTCTATATACATATATCTGAAGGTTAATTCCCTTTAGGGAGTCTTAATATGAATTACCATAGCATTCGTACGAACATACCATCACTATTTTTTGACAATCGAATCGTACAGATCAAGCATGTTGAATAATACAATATTAAAAAAGACCTCCCAGAAAGTTTAGTTAAAAACTTCTTGCTGCCAACATACAAAAAGTTGTCAGACACCATAGAACGGCAGTTACAGACTTTCAGGCGTTTTTTGTTGTACGGTATATTTATCCTCATTATCACACTAAACTTCTGTAATCGGTAAGTGCTTCTAGCAGTTAATTATATACTACAAACGGTTAAGTCCTTTCTTAAGAAGATTAATGATAGATTGATGGAAATTTAACATGGAAATACGTTGCCCCAAAAGGGTCAATTAAAATATTTATATTTATCACACTACTCAATATTCAGAGATCAATATCATTATTAAGGAAGTGCCGGGATTCTTCATAAGTTTTAAAAACTTCTGATGCATTATACGTGTACATATCATCATTGATTTTATGTTTCAAAGGTAGAAATTAGTTTTGACTGGTGATTATTCTAGAAGTGAATACTAAAATATATACGTGTACTCCATCTCAAACATTATGTAAATTGGAATACAACAAACATGTTTATACTGTATCTTTAAAATCCCAATTTACTGGATAATACATCGATCTGTGATATATGATATATCTCTTCCTTTCCTCCTTCTACATGGTGAAAATGAAGTTGAAATCAGTGGGCAGTGAGTTTTCTCTTTACTGTCGCAACCATCACTCTTTTTCTTCTACCTTCAAATCCCAAAGGTAATGACGTATCTCATTGTTCCTCATAGTCTTTTGAGAGAAGCGTGATTAAAAGCAAAAGAGATGGTTAGCCTAAGGGGAGGTGTTTCTGATTAGGACACGCGACTCCCCGACAGTGAAACAGATCAGTTCAACACACACTATGGGGTCTATAATATCTCGACAACTTGTTAGCACCTGTTTTATACCTGAATCACAAAAGATCTTTTTAACCCTTTCTATTCGGTTGCATCATAAATCTACATGATACTCTAAGAAATCCCATAGTAAAAAAATCATATACCTTACATTTTATGGATCGAGGGCATAAAAGTAATCAAAACTCTTTTCAACTTTAGAACTTCTTGTTGTCCGTAGATTCATTAACAAGAACAACATTCCATTTTATTCTATAAGTTGTTAATTTATGATTTTTTAAACATTCTAAAAAGGTGTACAGCGTTGTAAATTTATAAAAATACCGAATATTTGACAATACAAGTTGTTACATCGTATTAATTTGACAGTGTAAAGTGTAATTTTTAAGTGATGGTTGGAAAGTATCAGTTCCACATGTGATCGTGAATGCACTGAGGGGGTAAACCAGCACCGTCACACACTTCTTCCAGATAAATATAAAAGGTGAGACTTTAATGATGAATTCTACGGCCGAAAACAAGTCGGATACATTCGTTCCACATATAAGAATGCAACACTACCACGCCTTAGAAGATACACCGTTCACAGAGGGGGGCTCACTCCAGAAAAGCCGCTAGAGAACCGAAATAATAGACATTTCACATAAAACTGCCTAATGATATTCCTTCTTCAGTATTTTCTCACAGAAATACCTTAGACCTGAGTACATTTTGAGCCTCATGGGGCAAAATAGAAAATTATTCTTCCCAGAAATGCAGTGAAAAGACATCTCGCTGGAGGAGGAAATATATTGTATTTTTCAATCTGTCAAATGAAAGAAACAAGAATAAAACGTATTGCAATTTCCTACACCAAAAGAGGAACTTTAAGTTGTTTACATTTCTAAAACTCATTTTCGCAATCATTGCATTTTTTTAAACAATTATTTTTTTTCTTTTATATTCAAAACATTGCACTTGTTACAAATGTATTAAGAGATAATATTAGTTGTGTGTTGTGTCTTTACATGTAGAAATTATGGAATAAATATTTACGACAAAAAATCATATGTACATATCACGTTACGTCATGTAGAATGTTGTGAGATTCTGGTGTTTTAGAAGTCATCTCAACAAGACTGACAAAAATTTGACAGAGAGAGGATGGATGAATTCTTGTTCGTTGACCTTTGCTCTGTGCCATTCAAATTAAACGCAAAGGCAATGCTCAATTCATGATTGCCCAGCAATATTAATTTCAATATCACAGGATACAATATTTCATTGAATTATTAGAGGAGTTCATACGCACGATTTAATAGTCAGGCGGTATAGTATCATTGGTACCCACAAATAGAGGAATAACTCATTGTAACAATGAAGAAGAAAAACCAACGCATATTTTATTTAATTGCCTGAAGCTAACCAGAAAAAGAAGCTGAGTAATACTTATTACAACAGTCATTATGAGCGGACGGAAGTGACCACCTGAAAAACTTCTAAATGAAACTGTATACGATACATTCCGCATATGTCTGTATGTAAGTAAATACATATAAATTTTGAAGAAGTGAAAAGGAATCAACATAAAATACATAAATAGAAAAGTTATAGTTGTGCTATAAAAACTTCAAGTTATATACCTAAGATATTTAAGAAAAATGAGGAATTAGCTTCACTTATCCAAGTGTCCAGGGAAGAATGGTAATTAAATCAACGTTTAAATTAGTGTTACCATATGAACCGGAAAACCGGGAATCTCCCGATTTTAAGCCTACATTTCCGACACCCAGCCGGAAACTATAAAGGTAAAGAAATTCCCGGTTTTAAAGTGAAACTATTGTTTTTACCTTATTTCCCAATAATTTTTAAAACCCTGCTCCCTTGAGGGAAAGAAAAAGAAATAAATGAAAAGAGAAAAAGGAGAAAATTGTGTGTTATTTGTAAAAATTTCGACTAAAAATAAAAAAAATTATTAAAATAAGAGAAATAGACCTATAGTTGAAGACTTTCGGATTTTTTTTCTAAGAAGCTCCTTTTCCAGTCTCCATCAATTTGCAGAGATATTTTTGGGAATTTTAGGTTTAAAAATGGAAAAATTTCACCCTCGGGACACATATTTCAATGGTCTATTACTCCCTTTTGTTAGCGTTTCCCACGTCCAAATCTTATATCCGTGCGTCGGGAAAACGGATGACAATAATGCTAAGTGTTTCATCTGTGGATACGTATATTATTAGATAATTTATTATATTTTGTTAATGTGATTTCTTCTGATAACAAGTGTCGCAATAGTTCATTAAAAAACTTTTGGTGAAAATGTATGAGTGTATAGGCCTATTAGATTTTTTTAACATAAGACAGTTTCTTGAGAATGGTTCCGATTTTTTACTCAGAGGATATGGTAACACTGGTTTAACTTTCCTTCTCTCTCATTGTAGCCAGTGCCAGCCAAGTAACTCTGCTTTATTACGATTATGTATGTAAATTTTCTGGAATTTGATTGTCCGCTAGTTTATAATTTAATACGCTCGATTAGTAGTTTGTACATAGTGATGAAGATCATAGAATATTGTAAATTTTTAATCCATCTGATAATGCAAGTTTTTATATGTTTTATCGATAATATTTTAATTAATTTTAATTTTGTTTGTAGATTGAGTGACCCGATGAGGAATCGTGCAGATTCGAAACCAGTATAGTCCAACAATAAATATTTCATCAGTGCAGAGTTGGGCGTATTATTTTGAAAAGTGATCTACGTTACTATGGCATAATGATTTTGCCTTTATGTTATTTGGAGAATCTTATGTATATGTTTCCAGTGTGCCTGATAAAACCTTCTTAAAGTGGGTCGAGACAGGCTAACATTTGATATTTCAATTAATATTGTGAGATTTGCCGAAAGTCTTCCTTTGAAAAATAAGTATAGCTCACAAAGTCACAACAATTACCATATTTTTATGATAAAAAAATCATTACTTTGAAAATTATATTTTCCTGTAAAAAGATATGCGACAATTCATTATCTGCCATGCTATATAAAAATATATAGGTATTAATTAATTTTCATTGTTACAAACATCACCTATGCTATAGGCCTACGCGTATTTCTATATTTTTTTACTAAATCTAATAGGGTATTTTTTTCATAACTGAATAAGTACATCTTTACAATAATCTCAATCGATAAGTTATGCTGAACTGAGTAATTAGAAGAGTGAAGCTGTTATCTGAGTGTGTGAGAACGGTATTGCCTACTGTGGGCCGTACTCAAGAGGAAGAGCTAAGAGTAAGTAAAAGATGGTATATGAAATATTGATATAATTATATAAAAAAATGAAGATTTAAAGCAGATAGTATGAGCACATCATACAAATATTTATTTCCAATAACCAATATTAAATTATGAACAATGTAACCTTTACCGTAATCAGTCATGTTGGAGAAGGAATTTATGACTTGCATAATTGAATAACTTTACATAAAAAAAGAGATTGTCAAGTCATTATCTGTCGTTTCTCTTAGTTGTTTCCCATACGCCTAACACATGTTGTACTGTAAATAGCAAATCATCATGAAAAGTCAATGAATGTCAAAGGTTTTATCAAACTAATTAGTACATTACTTGAAGATATGTCAACTTTTGGAATCTGCATTATTATATTGTTACCTGTCACATATCATTAAATCCATTCGCATTTATTGAAGAACACATCATTTCTGCATTGCCAACTATGACTAATTAGCCTTAATTTCCGAAGGAAATAAGACCTATAGGACGATCATATCTGTCTCCCCCTCCTGTATCTCCGTAACCGCTCGTCGGATTTTGACCAAATTTTTAGGGTAGTATAGCTACACCAAAAAATTCAGTAATCAAAACTAACCTAGGTTTCGATTTTTTTTTAATTTTTTCATCTTCAAGTAAAAACTTTAACTCCAATTTTCTTTGCAAGAATCAAAACCACTTAGGATTTTAATCAAATTTTCAAATTATAACAGTGTCGAATCAAAAATTTCACTAGGCCTAGTACAAAAATATAACGAAAGATATTACATAAAGTCATCACCCACATGCCATAAATCAACATCATTTTCTATTTTCCACACCATCAATACTTTTTTATTTCAGCTCTTGAGGCTTCAAAAAAAAAAAGCATGAGGCAGCCACGCTTCAGTCATGATGTACCATGAATTTGGAACTTTCCCTTACTTCCCCCCCCCCTCCCCCATCATCTTTCACCCTCACCCTTTTTTGCATAAAGAGAGAAATCGTTCATCGCAAAGCTGCATTTAGGAGGACCTATTGCCCCATCTGTCCAGTTCTCACACGCCCTTCCAAAAGCCAGAACAAAAGTACGCCAGCAGATGAGATGAGACCGAATGAACTAGAAATAATACAATTATATACTCTTCAGGAACCACACAAAATGTCATGAGAAGAAACACTTCTGACGTTGAAAATTGTGGAAAGAAGTCACTTACTCGTTTTGTACCACATGGTGTAACTTGGATACCAAAAGCAAGATGATGTACGTATAACAGAAATTCTCGTTTTGTGTACCTCTTGAAATTATTTTAATTCAATAAATGTAGATAATTGCTTGGAGATTAAAATTTATATTATCCAATTATAATTTGATTTAATGAAATGATAAACTAGGAAGTAATTGGTAGTAAACTCAATTTGAAATCGAGGAAATCATATCCCAAAAGATTTCTCGGCAAAAGACATAAAACCGAGCTTTCAAGTACACTGTATCCTGTATAGTGGTTTTCAATTTGTAGATAAATAACACTTTCTGGACCTTCTTCTACGTTGATTTCTACTAGAACATCAGGATAAATAAGCAGAACATGTTAAAAAAACATAATAATAATGAAAGGAAGGAGAAACTGTAAAATCCTATGATGAAAAAATAAGAAGGGAGGTTTAACAGAATTTCAAATAGTTCGTACTCCTATTGAAATTCAGAAATATGCACACTGAAAACCGCAACTTCAAATTCAAAATATTGTTAATAGCTCCAATCCACATTTTTGAAATGACTCGCTTCCACTAACCCGAAAGTAGTTTTGTAATTCTCTCATCAAACTCCCTTCAGCACTCTCTCAGAGCTCTTCATATCCGGAGGGCAAGAAACATCAGCTATATAAAAACCATTCATTAATCTACTACTTATAAATTACAATCCTTCTAGTCCCTCCTCCTCTCCCCAAATAGTTGAAACGCGCGAATTATGGCCATAATTAGTATCTATGAATCACGCAAAATCCATCCCCATACTTTTTGGGAGACCTCACCTGTACTGTACGATGTTACATTACACAGAGAAGGGAGGTACAGTGTTTACACGAATAGGAGTGGCCCCAATTTTTGCACCAGTGATAAGGAAAAGCTTATTAATGACAGGAAAATTGTACTATTATACAGTGACGATAAGGTGCATGCACTATCTTGAAATAATAATTCACTAGAATTTCGAGCTAATTCACCTACTTCTTTTACATGAATAAAGCAATGTTAAGCAATATTAAAATGATGAAAATATTTTTAAGAAATATTATGACAATAAAGGGAAACTGAAATAATACGAAGTTAAGTTAATGTGAAGAAGAAAAAATCCAGAAGAAGAAAAACAAAATTTATACAAGATAAAAAGAGAGATTATGGAAAGAAAGTTGGAAAAACAAATATTTCATAAGGCAAAAACAATAGACTTTACTAATATAGGAATCTCTGTTTTCAAGCAAATGTTCTATGCAGACTCTTTTGAATTGAATAACAGAATTATGGTATTAAATATTCAAACAAACTAATTGGTTACTGTATTCTTCGTAGAACTGGTTGTCTAAAAACTTCAAAATATCTTTAGATGAAGATGTGAAAACAGAAAAACTTTCACGTGTAAATCATGGCTGGTTTTTATATTGTAGTATGCCGAAATGCAGCTTTGTGATGATCTACTATCACTTAAACACTGACAGCAAAACATTTGAAATACATCGATATATAGTAATGATAGTAATAAATCCATAACAAAAACACATGTAAATATCTGTCATTACCAGGTTTCCAACAATGAGCAATCATTAATATTAAAGTTCACATTTTGGAATAGACAGTGTATAATTATGAGGAACAAAAATTCCTATTACAAAAAAAAGAAATCCCTATATCAGTGAGCCCTTATAAAACCTCTAAAATTGTTCCATATTTTTCTTCTCTGTGCTCTATTCTACTTGAATAGCAAATATCCACACCGCATAACTTGAATGTAATCTAAGGAAGGAACGTGCCTGTCATTACCATGCTTTCCACGCAATGGCAGGTTTATAGCACTCACTTCAAAATTGGTATATGACTTGTTCTAAGCCATTTTTTTACTCTTCGTATATGGTGGGAAATCCTACAGTACGTATATATGTTAAGAACGAATGAGGAGATATTTCAAGCTTTTAATTCTTGTATTAACTTCAAAGAGTTAAATTGGATTATTGTAGTTTGCCTCTCAGTTTTACACTTGAAAATGAGAATACTACCGATGAGATACATTGTTAATTTCAGTTTGTTACTTATGTGATTTTGACGTATTATTATATAGAGTATTGTACAGACTCTATAC
Source organism: Campodea plusiochaeta (assembly GCA_034698565.1). Taxonomy (NCBI): domain Eukaryota; kingdom Metazoa; phylum Arthropoda; class Diplura; order Rhabdura; family Campodeidae; genus Campodea; species Campodea plusiochaeta. Next base: position 27,929 of record JAQIWE010000144.1, read on the forward strand.
ACTAAAATGATTGTGTCTGGGTCTTGGTATAAATACCATTATTTGTGTATAAAGAAACAAATATTGTTTAATTTAGCAGTAAACGTAATTTTATTATCTGATATTTGTCTAGTCTGTAAAGTTTATAGTGAGTTTTTGAAAAAAAAAAAAAAAAGAGTAATTTATTTTTATGAAACCAGGTTACTGTAGGTTGATGTGTCAATATAACAATGCCATGCTTCAATACTTGTTCATATACTGAAAAAGAAAAAATAACGATGAAGAAAATGTAAAAGTTAGAAGAAAGTAACGACATGTGATTTTAAAGGTTAAGATTTTAACCTTTTTTTTTACACACTGAAAATTTTACCATCTAATGAAATCTCAAATTATTCTGTATTTGAATAAAAAATGATGACATATTATAACTCTTACCACATTTTTTAGCATTCCACAACAATATATTGATGGAAACGAGATCCTCCGTAATTTCGTGTGAAAATTATTCTAAAAAGACAGCACCTGCTTTAATGAAGTATACGTATAACATTTATTACCGACAATTTTACACATACAATCCCAAGACTATAATTATTACTGTTGCATGTTGTAATGGTTTTAAATCTCAATCGATTGCCTATAATCATACAAGAAAAATGAAAATGCAATTTTTCATCCTTATTTAAACAATACAACACAACAAACAATTAACACTATTTATTGTCCAACTTTGAATTTATTCTCTATTAGGAATAAACAAAGGTTATTTTCACAATTATGCCATTTGCAATTTTCAATAATCCGACCCCCATCAGAGCTATATATATCAAAAGCACCAAGTATAAAAGTATGAAGTAATGCAAGGAATAATATTGTGTATTCCCAGAGTATGGTGGCCCATGACTGCCACAGATTTTTTAAATATTAATACAATTAAAAATAATAAAGATTATTTGCAATATTATTAAAAAAAGGCAAAATTTAATAATGAATTATAATAAATAATTAAAAAAATAGAATAAATAAAGAAAATATTATAAGAAATAAAGAAAACATTATTATAATTTAATAATGAATTATAAAAAATAATTAAAAAAATAGAATAAATAAAGAAAATATTATAACAAATAAAGAAAACATTATTATAAATGAAGAAAACATTTTAAGAAATGAATTGAAAATAATAAAAATTAATTGAAATATAATTTCAGAACTTTAATTATTAAAACGTTAATTCAAATATAAATTTAAAACTTTAAATTATTAAAACATTGAAATAAATTAATATATATTACATTTACTATTATTAATGTTTCATTAATTTAAGTTTCTTGATTCTGTTTAAAATATCATTTGTTATTTTGATATATTTTTAACTTTAACTATTTAATATGCAGAAGTGGCAGCTTTGGGCTACCGTACTGGCCCACAGCTGCCACTTCTCAAATGATTGAACCAAGTAAATGCAACGGTGATGAATCTCGAAACGTTTTGCTGCAAATGTGACATATACACGTTATGTTCGCCGTTTCAGCATCGCAAAAGACACAATTCGATCTTGGAGACATCTGATAGCTGTGATTGAAAGCTTCTTTGAATAATTATGTGACAGCTCTGGGCCACAAGGCTAAGATTAAATG
>JAQIWE010000145.1:0-29483 GCA_034698565.1 Campodea plusiochaeta
CCTATACCTCGTCCTGACTCACCTAGATATGTCACACCTATACCTCAACTTGATACACCTAGACCTCACCCTGTCACACCTATACCTCAACCTGTCACACCTAGATCTCACCCTGTTACACCTAGACCTGTTACACCTAAACCTCAGAAATACCAAGATGGTAATGTACTCTTGTTAGTTTGATCTCATAGAATTTGTCAGATTTTTTAAAGATATGCTTTTATGCAATAATTTCATTGGCTAAGGTTGTAATTTTAGTGGGTTAAAAATTAAAATATAGAACTTTATCAATATGTATTCAAATGTGGAAGTTTTTATATTTATGGGATTTTCTATGGGCTACAAAAAAGAATTTCACACTATCTGAAAATGAGTTTCATCTAAATTAAATACTGTACTTGAAAATATGTATTTAAAATATTAAACTCTTTTGTTGACTAATATAGGCTGAGCTCTTCAAAGATTTCGTATTTTCAGTATGTTATATCTTATAATTATCATGAAAGGGCAAAGTTCTGAAAACTGAAGATCACGAAGTTATCAGAAACCTTGCTAATTCCTCTGTATTGAAAACTTATTTAAATTTAAAGTTATATTTCAGATATTTCTGTCTTAAGTATTATGACATACCATAATTATAGTGCACTTACCATAATAATAAGCTATGATTTTTTTAAACCTTGCTCATAGTGTAAACTATTAATACAGTACTTGATTTCAATAATAGAAGTGATGAGAACCCTGGAGAGAGCATTCCCACTTGTAGTGTAAGACAATACTCTCTCTCTCTAACAGGCGAGAGGACCCTGTAAAGAATTGTGTGATTACTTTTCAATGCACAGGGAATGCGCATACATGCTCTCTCTGGGGCTCAGTTGTTTCTGTAAGTGAAACCAAGTGTAATTTTATGTATTATTTTAACTTCAGATTCACTTAAAGTGCAATAAGCTTACTGGTATTAATATTTATTAGTACTAATGCTAACAATAAAGTTTAATGTGAAAGTTAGTTCAAGAGAAGGTGGTTGTCTAATAAACTACTAATGTATTAATAATAGATATTGTGTCATACAATTATCTGTGTTCGTATTATAATGCAGCTCCTGAACATTAATAGAGGTATCACACCATTTAACTTTCTGTAAGCAGACAACAAATTCAAAAAATATTTAATAAGAAGCAGCGAATTTTAAAGCCTGGACTGAGATTTCTGTGAAACATTTCTACGTAACTATGGGATAAAGATATTTATGTAATAATATTACCATTTTTTAGAATTTATATCCATATTTCTCGTCATTTTTGTTGTCTGCTTACAGAAAGAGAAATAGTGTGACACCTAATTTTTTGAAGTTTATTGAAATATATTTTGTTTTGTGACCGCTATCATCTGTGCAAGTTATTGTTTAAATGTATGTTTGAAAGTAAGGTTTCCTTTCAGCTACTTTTCCTAGTGAGAGTCAATCAGCTGAAAATATTTCCTCACAAGAATCAACACCTGTTCAATCTCCACATCCAAATGAAATATCTAACACTTTGGAAGATGGTAAATAAAACAATAACAAAATAATTAGAAAATTATAGTGGGAAAGGTTTATTAACAAAAAGTTTGAAATAACAAAATGTTGAACTTGATTGATTTTCGTTTAAAACTAACAATGTCAGTGATGTGATGTAAATGGCCTTAGATTTTGTTGATATTTTTGAATGAATAGCCAATATTATTTTTTCATCAGCACTGGAATAAAATATTCAAATAGATTGGCAGCAGTTAAAAGTGATTACAAAAGATTGAGTAGGCCTAACAATAAATATACATGATAATAGCCCTTTTTTATAGTATATTTTTTTAAATGACAATCTACAGTCAATGAATCATGATCAGACTGCATTTCATAACTTACTTTACAGAAGACTGTTTAGAATTATCAAATGAGCCTTTGGGTTTGTAAATTAATTGTAGATTAGTTTTAAATTTCTGTTTACTAATAATTTTTATTATTAGTAAACAGAAATTTAAAACTAATCTACAATTAATAAGCATGAAATTGTGAGATTCAGGCGTGTGAGCTATAACAAAATAAAAAAATAATAATAGGCATGAAATTATTACTTAAATAATCTTAGTCAATAATAAAAATAGAGTTTTGTTTATAAAACTAGTTTAACATAATTAAGTTGCATGGTTTCCTAGTGAAAATAAACTCCATTATATCACATCATTACACCAATTCACAGTTTCACAGAAGTTAATATTTGTACACCTAACTAACACATTTCTAATCTATCTTAACTTGACTAATCTTATTTCCTTCCAGCTGACATTTATTCTTCCCGCCCTCTTTCAACCAATCCTCGTAACACTTTCTCAGCTGATTCACTTGAAAGTCCTAAAGTTAAGAAAGAGGTTCAACTCCACCAACAGCAAATCTCACCCACCCCTCCTTCAGTCCTACCCCCACCTATGTTACCAAAGAAACTGAATGTTTATCAGGTTTCCGTTAATAAGAATGCAGAGTATGGTGGGGATAAAAGAGTGATAGGAGATGTTGAAAGAACTCAGTATTTGCGGAGTAGCATTGACGATTATCAAAGTTAGTGGATAAGTTGGATTAGTAGAGTCATTGCCAGTCATTTTTTCGCTATAGTAGAGGATTTTAAATGTAGGCTGCTCATAGCCAGTTTTTTAAGCGTAGAATTGATTAGGTACTTTGAAACAAGCTGCTTATAAATAATAGCAATTTTTTATGACAGCAGTAGGAGGCTAGTATAATAGTTAATTATTTTTTTTAAATCAATAACTATGTTCCTATTGCAATTGCTGAATTTTCAAAATGATTATTAATCATAGCATTCTGAAAAGGTACTGTATACAAAAACAAACACTCATGTTCAATTGGAATCATATTAGTAGTGCCCACTTGTTGAGAATATAAATTCTCACTGATGAGCAATCATTCACAGAGATAGTCTTCTAGCTGTTTACTTGGTTGAATTTAATAGAAGAGCTGTTAAAGTAGAATTCTGTGCTAGGTGCTGTATAGTATCCATGGTAGATTTATGTAGACCTATTAGATCTCTTGCTAAATTGCATTATTAGAGCTTTTAAATTGGAATTCTTTTATTAAATTAAATTGCTAACATTGCAACATAATACCATACCTGGAAAAAAGTAAAAACTAAAGAGAACTTTTGGTTCTGATGTTAAACAGGCTTAATATTCAAAATTATGATGACAAATCTTTACATACTTTTTATTGATGTTTCTTTAGAATGTTATGTTATTCAAAATTTATTTGAATGATTGTATTTTAAAGATTACACTGTATTTTTTGGTAATAAATTGAGTTTCAAGATTTGTCTAGCATATATGCATTACATTAGAAACTATTGCTAGTATTTTTACAAAGGCTTATTTATCACATTATTCTCAGCTAAACTGAAAACCACAAAGAAAAAATTGTCATTTAAAAAAATTGACATCAATCAAGTTTTTTCAGGCAAAGTATGAAATTAAAATATATAAAAATTTTTTTTTACGTTCACAGTTATTTGTTTTTAAAGAAGAGCTGAGTTTGAATAAAACTGGATATCGGTACTGTTAGTTTTAATTTCTGGAATATAAAACATTACCGGTAGAACTTTAAAAACTGAAAAATAGATTGATAGTTAAATTTCTGGAATATGAATTTTTTTGTAAAATTGAAAATATAATTTTCAAGTGACAAACTTACTATTCTTTTTTTATAATTCTATTCCAGAAATGTTTCCGGATCAGAAAAATTTTTCCAACATAGAATTACCATATCCAGTATCGCCGGTGAAAAAACTCTCGGATTCAATAATGGAAGATAAGCACGATAATATAGCAACTAATTCAAAGTTAGATATTTGTGGTAAAACAGTAGCTGTAGAAACATGTGATAAATTAAGTAGTTGTGAGAAAATAGTCATAGAAGCTTATGGTAAAGCAAGTGGGTGTGATAAAATAGTCACAGAAAGTTGTGATAAATCAAGTAGTTCGCAGGAAATTGTAATAGAAACTTCTGATAAATCAAGTAGCTGTCAGGAAATTGTAATAGAAACTTCTGATAAATCAAGTAGCTGTCAGGAAATTGTAATAGAAACTTCTGATAAATCGGTTAGTTGTGAGAAAATATCACCAATGGAAAGTTGTGATAAATCAAGTAATTGTGAGCAAATCATTACTAAGGATAAATCAGTTAATTATGATACAGTAATGACAGTAGATAAGTCAGTAAGTTGTGAGAAAATATCACCTACAAAAACCTGTCATAAAACGAGTAGCTGTGAGAAAATAGAAACAGTAGATAAGTCGGTGAGTTATGATAAAATCAGTACAATGGATAAATTGGTGAGCTGTGATAAAATTAGCACAGCCGATGCAGCAAATAGTTGTGGTCAATTTTTGAGTATGAGCTGTATGACTGATATATCAGTTAGTTGTAATAATTTAATTGATACTTGTGATAAAACAGTTAGTTGTGATAAAGTAGAAACAGCAGAAAAGGGAATAAGTTGTGATATCCTAGAAACAGCAGAAAAAGGACTAAGTTGTGATGAACTAGAATCTGTTGTAGAAAAACATGATAAATCAGTTAGTTGTGATAAAAAAGAACGTCCTAAAATTGAAACATGCGACAAAGCTGTCAGCTGCTGTGATTTTCCGATACCAATCTCAAATAATAATCAAGAAGTAATAATGATGAATAAACCTGAGACTAATGAGAACATCAAGATAACATTAGTACATTCTGCAGACGATACAATTCCAGTACCTAGAGAAAACCCACCTTTACCCATTGCAGGTTCGAAGTTGAAGAGAAACCATTGCTAGTACCAGATGCTGCTAGTTTTTTTAGGTTTACCAACGCTGTTAGTACTGTCCATTCGTTTGCAAGAGATCAGGTATTCCCGAACAGCATAAGGTTCTCACCATTTGATTTCTGTTGCACCATGAAAAGAGAAAGTTGTCTACCTGGGCTCCTGCAAGCAAATGGTCTTTATTTAGCTTAGTATAGTAGGCTACTGTCACACTTTCTTATTTACAGTAAACTTTTGCAGCATATTTCATCATAACAACATTTACATACAACATAGTGAAAAATAAATGTTTACTAACGCAATTTCATAACAGTTTCGTACCATGTTTGTAAAGTTTCAGCATGACTGTATGTGAACTCAATATGGCTAAATGTTTAAATATAAGTTTTTATATTTCTTATTTGGACTGTTTTTTTATGAGAATGGCCAAATAGGGCGTAGTTGAACTGAAATTTAGCTGTGAAGTTCTCCCTTAGAAATGTTTAAAGAAATTATTTACAACTAATTTGAAATCATCAGTCAGTTATGGAAATGCAAATTCTCAACTGCCTTATATTAATATGTTTTTTAGATTTTTATTTTGTTGTATGTACTGTGTGTTGCTAGTTATTTTGTTATTAGTCATTTTGGCTATTAAACTGTCACCTAACATTGTACTCTGTCTTGCAGCAACAACATTTTATTTCATATTTCATTCATATTAAATTCTATTTGAGAATGTACAGTAACAAAATTAATCTAGCTTATCTTCAGTACTCATATCAAACGTTAAATATTGCTGATGAAATTGCTTCTCATTCTTAATATAAAATGCTATAAGCTAAGCATATAAAATATATGATACATATTTTTTCCATATTTCAGACTATTCTGACACTATAATTTTATAAATAAATTATGACAGATGCCTTTAGATTTTCTTTTTCATTTTTGATTCTTTGATGTCTTGCTGTTTTCACATTTCACTTTCACATTATAAAATATTTTTTTCCTCCCAAAAGAAAACCTAAATTATATACAAATCATTTTATCACTACTTTCCAAACTATTATTTTTGTTTTTCTTGTTGTTTCAGAGCCACTTGATAGTGCAGTCGGAACAGCTCATAACACTCCAAAGCGATCTGTACCACCAGTACAACAGTCTGTAGATAGTAATGGACAAACTCCTAATAATGCCAAAGTTAATGGAATACATGTAAATGGAGGAGAGTCGTCTAAAGATAATCTGTACAGGTAATATATAGCAATATAGGAAACTTTCGTACTTTTAAGAAAACATGTTTTGCATTCTGGGGCAAGGATTTTTCTAGATGTACTTTTTCTAAAAACAGATCTAATTGTTAAATAACCTCTATCTTCATTTTTTATGTTTATAAATGGGGATACAATGGAAGTGAAAATATTGATTATTTTTGAGAATTCAAATATTTCCTTTATTACTTTCTTAGTAGATAATCGTTCATTGAGCAGATAAATGGATTTTGTTCTCCTGTAATATGATTATTTCATGTAATGCCAGTTATCACAGATTTTATGCTTTTACTGTGGTACACAATTGAGTTAGAAGGTATATTATAGCTCATCTTGGGAGAGGTTTGGTGGAGTCCACATTGTGTGAAGATGTGCAGTATCTACAATCACAAACAGTCTGAAAACATTTTCACATAGGCATAATGAGAACTGTACCAAACCTCTCCCAAGGGGAGCTAAAATATACCCTCTAACCCAATTGTGTGTTTACCTCCCTTCCAATCAAATATCTTTTTCTGTTAGTTAAGAACTTTTAGGCCTATGCCAATGGTACTGATAATAATATTTGAATCATCTTTTGTTGTTTCAGAGAGTACCAGCGTCAAAAGATTCGTCTTCAGGAAGAATGGGTTGAACAGGAGAAGAGGAGAGAAGAGTTAGTCAAAGAAATTGAAGAGGAAACACAAAGAATACAATATAATCAACAACAGAAACAAAACAGGTATGCATCAGTTAAAAATTACAGAAAACAGCATATTGTGTTATCTGCTACGCTTCAGTTAAAGCGAAACATTAGTCTTATTATTTTACTGTTTAATCCAAGAAATTGTAATAATTTAGTATTATTTTCTATTATTAATGGAAAGCCTTGGACTATTGTTACGCCTGCCATCAATAATTATTGTAACTTATATTACAGTTTAATTTTCTGAAAAATTTCACTTATATGAAGCGGTTCTGTCAACATTGATTTAAAAGCTTCCTTCAATTGAAACAAAGAACTGAAATTTAAAAATTTTAACTCATTTTTTTTATTGAGAGAAAATGTCAAAATGATATGCAAAGGTTAATAAGCAATTTGATAAATAATACTGGTACAGAGAGAATAGTCCAGTCTCAGTAATTAAATATCAAACTTTCAGCTATTTTATCAAAGAGAAGAATCTTAGCTATTTTGATGAAGTGAAGAATCTTAAAATTATCAAAGCTTTTCTTTGTATACTGTAGATCTGTTAGATTTTCATAATTATAAAAGGAATGAAACAAAGCATACCATACTTATATAATATAATATCAGAACATTGAAATTCAAAATAGATGCAAACATGATCTTTCTCGTAATCAGAAAAATAGTATGTTGGGTCACCTCTGAGATGAAATATCTTAAATTAATATAATCATCTCATTACCGGTATGTTTATACAAAGTTCAAATATAGTCTAGTATATGGCAATGCTGTAGCTTACTATTGTAGCCTTTAATTACCTCACTGGTATGTGCTCATTAATTGATCAATTCAGCAAGATGTTTTTATGATTTATGATTAATCCCGGGTTCTCAGGATTCAATCCTATATCCCAATAAAGATGTATCAGTGTCATTTGGTAGATTTATGCTTTTGAACATGTTTTGTTGGTATAATTATACGTATGCTGGTGTAGGGAATGATTTGTGTTACAACATATATTTTTTTGTCCCAGTACAGCAGTGCATTGAATGCTTAAAAACATTTTCTCCTATAATATTTAACTGTACAAATTGTAATACTTTGATATCTGTGCTTTGTTTCAATAATGTACAGTACAAACATCAAACAACATTTTTTACCAAGGGGTGTTTTGTAAATTATTTTCTTTGTTGACAATTGACAAGTTTCGAACTGGATGATTAAAGGTCAGCATTAAATAGATACAATTCTAAAAATTGTCAGTATTAAAGCAATCGTAGTTTTGGAAAGGATGGAGATGGAACACTGACTGCATAGTTAGAGTGTATGTGAGATATACAGTTTAGAAAATGACACAAAGTTTATTAAATAATAATTAGAGAATGCAAAGAAATTTAGATATAAATAAATTTATGTGCTTAATTTATTATTCTAATGTAAAGTCAAGTCGGTTTAATTTATTTATATCGACACAAAGTTTATTTTCTAATTTCTAAACTCCAGAATCATTTCCCTGGGTTGTTTTTCTGAAGGTAAAAAGATATATAAAACATATTTCATTCAAAATATTGTAGTGTATACTCAGGGAAGGTAGAATTTTTTTTTTCACATGATGCATTGACTTCTAAGATTTTATGCTGCCCAAGATTCTAGATTTTATTGACTTCTAACTCATCTAAGATTCCATGCTCTGCACTTTGGATTTAGTTCAAGTGTTTGATTAAATTTACGTGCAATTCGAGAACTTATGACATTAATTTTGCAGAATGTGAATTAGGCTTATACTATTAACATGGTATGAAAGTTAAAAGACTGTTATTCTTACACTAAAAAAAGTAAGAAGTGGGTTTTTTAAAGAGTGAATAGACTATAAAATTATGAAGGACTGTTGTTTAAGACCGCTATTTAAATTAATCTTTCCTGCATTTTGTTCTCCTGTAGCGTTCCTATGAACTGTGGTATTGCTCCAATGGTTCAGCCAGTATCAAATCGAATATCCTTAGGATTAGCACAACCACCACCCCCACCTACAAATGGAGTTAATAATCAAATGTACCAACAGAACTATACAAATAGGTAAGACATCATTGTTGGGAATTATTATTGTGATTTCGATTTATTATCAAATTGTTGATGAAACGTAACAACTGTTGTAACCAAGGTTTGTTGTTGTATTATCAGAAACATGTCACATTCAAATATGAATAAGGATGTATGAAAAATGGACCATACCAGTATTCTGTGCATTTGTGTAGCAGAACTTTTTCAACAGTTTTGGATTTTGAGCTTTTGGTAGAATAAATTCAATAATATCTGAACAATTAAAACATCAAATGAGATTTAAATAGATTTGATAACAACGTAATGCTTCAATAATAGTGGTAAAAAAATTAGCAAAAAAATGTAATAATGTATTTTGTTGTGACATCCCCATGGGTGCATTTCGCTTGTAGGAAAATATTTTTCTGCAGCTCTGTTGTTACATAAACTTGTCACTCTAGTACCAAAGTTTTTTTAAAAACTGGACAAAATTTTATTATAATTTGTAGCCTACTTTGTAGTACAGGTATTATTATTAATACTTTTAGTTGACCTTCTTCTCCAAATAAATTTATTTAAAGGAAGATTCTACGATTCAGGATTTCATATGAAATCTTAGAATTTATTAATTTCTAAAAGTGAAATTTGTGTTGTCACAATTTATGATTTGGAAAAGCAAGTAGATGATAATGTTTATAAAGTGTTTATGCAAATTTATTTCCTAGCTCCTGCTTATAATGTCATTTCTTGTAATTTATTATTTACAAAATGTTTACAATTAAATACAAATGACATTTTGATAGTACAGATTTCACCCTTGCTGTAATGAAAATACTTACCAGTATTGTAGCCTAGTTAAATTCAGAGTAAACGTAGGTCCCTCCTTCCATTTACAGGATGCCCCCTCCCACCCACACCCCTCCTCCACCACCTTCTACAGTTAATAACAACATCATAGGGAACAATACGCAACAAATAATACAACAACAACCAGAGTACGATGCACCAAAGGTACAGAAGATTTATTTTCATTATTAGGTTGTTTGTGCATGAAGTTGCTGGTTGCATGCTGTAGGTAGATCTTGCTGTAGTACATTCTGTTGGAAAATTCACCGATAACTGTTAATTCAGTATTAAATCCCTTAGGTATCCAACTTATATACACATAATTATATTTATTACTTATCTGGGTACTTGTTGCTACAAAATGAGCTTATTTTTAATCATGCAAAATAACTTTCTAAAGATTGTCATAGGAATAATTCCAGTTCAACATGAGTTCTTTCTAAAACTTTAACTTGAAACCGTTATTCTCTAACAGTGTATAATCAAATACTTTTAGGTTTGCAGGCAGCTCTCAGATAATCCATTGATTTTCAGAACAGGATAGTGTTGCTATCGTCTCTATGACAACAATTTGTTTCCAATGGCATGTTTTTGAGGTTATTAGGATTATTCTCAACAGATTGTGCTATAAGCTTACGTACTTAACGTTATTTTTTTTTATTTACCACCAAGCATGACCCCATTTTTTCTCGTATTTTGAACCCACCTTTTCAGCAATTGATATGTAAATAACATTGTTTGTTTCATTTTCATAAATTTTTTCTTCTCCATCTGATTCATCTATTGTCAGGTAAGCAGTTGCATTTCTTCAGAGAGCGTACAATGATATTTTAGTGTTAATTGTTTTCATAGTTCTAAGCGTTAAGACTTGTGTCTTGTAACAGTGATATATATGATTAGTATATTTTTTATCATTACTGCTTTTTTCAGTCATCTTATAATCTTTTACACTATTAGCCTTATCAAAACAAGAAGGTTTTTAGATGCTGGAATTATTATAAAGACACACAAGAAGCAGATTATTTTCCCTGGAAAAAATGAAAGCCTTAATTTTGACTTTTCAATATTTTTGTGTGCTGGTATCTTAATATTCTGATATACATGAATCCAAAATCCGATACATCTAAAAATGCTGAACTTTATATAACTTTATTACTGAACCTTATATTGGGGTTACGAAATTTGTTTAATATCAGCAAGTGGGTTCTGAGAAAATTAGCAAAGAATTTGAAATACTTGGATAGATCACATTTTTATATTCGAAATTCGAAACCTAGGTCAGTTTTGATTACGGAACTTTTGTCATGTGTTCAAATGTTTTATGGATCTCAATGATGTTTTATATAATATAAACTTATAAAGTAATAAATAGCAGGAAAAGAATAGGTGAAGATAGTAAATTACTGTATGATTATTGTTCACTTAAATTTTTTTAGTGTAATAGGCTTATTTTGATATTACTCTCTGCATTTCGTATATATTCTTTTATCTCCATAATTACAATTTTATAATTTTGAATACTGACTTTTTGAACTGCTAATAACCGAAGTGATGATTTTTAACATGTCTCAAAACTGAAAAGAAATGTGTTTCGTGAACTCAATCTCAATGATACTTTTTCTAAAGTTGTATAATGTACTTCTCAATCTTAACTTTTCGCGGATTTTTACATAGCAACATCGTAGATCACCGTCAGGGGGATGGATGATATATGGGTATAATTCCCACACGTACAATAAAAACCTGTTGCCATTTTTAATAACATCTCGACTTGTTAGATATATCGTTAATTTACCACCTCCGAAAAGATTTATTTGCTGCAAGTTTATCTGGTAGCGCAACCAATATAAAGTCGGAAAATATATTTCAAAAGTACTGGGGAGTCTGCAGTTTCCGAAAACATCGTTTCCAGACACGATTTCGTCGGGATTGTTCGTTTGTATCAATCAATTCTAAACCAGTTGGTAAAGCCGAAGAAGAATTTCATACGTAGCATCACGCATTGAGTTAGGTCAAGAGCGTCGGCTATGAAAGAACAAAATCACTAATCGTAAAAACATCAGTTTTTAAGAGTATCCAAACTTCCAAAGGGAAAAATTCAATTCTCTTTGTTTTAAAGTGCCAGCGAAAAAATGTAAAATCCATGTAATTTGGAATGGAATGATGTAGGGTAAAACATTCTGCACGTGGTAATGATGGTATTACTGGTATATAAGATGGTATTACTGGTATATACATGCTGTGGAACATGTTGGTGGTTTACTTAAAAATGGATTCTGTTTTTCATATGTTGGGTCGACATTATAAGACCTTTATTTTAAGTATGTTGAAAAATTTAAAAGAGTCAATTCAAAGTTCCAGACTGTAGTAGGGTTTTGTTTTCGGCAGTAGCATTATACCCGAGTCGGTGGAAGAAGGCGGCATTACTAATATTTCAGAAATTGGTAGATTGAAAAATGTCATTAGCGCATCTATAAACCATGTTGAAAAAGTGCCCTTTCGTTATTGCTTTTGCTGAGTTGAAATTCGGCAATTCCAGTTAGTTATTTGTAAGTTATTTGTATCTGCAGTTCAAAGTATTACTTACTCGATTACAACGTTTAATTATTTTGGAAATACATTTTATATACTTAGTCGTCAGGTGTAATTGTAGGGCTAGATATAGAACAGTAGAACTTCACTAATGTTTTGAACACTGTGTAATTACTTCGATTTAAAGAGCAGATCTGCTGGACGTCTAATTGCAATACTTGCGTTTAGTGAATTTTGTTTACAAAAAAATCCTGAAATTGAAATTTGTGAACTATTCCAAAATGAAGTGAATTCAATTCTAATCCATCATAATTATTTTACCAAAGTATGAAATTAAGACTATTTGCATGCTGTACAACTCTAATATTAGAAACGTTAACTCTAAAAATTCAGTTCCTGAAAGCAAATATGGTAGCTTAGTACGCCTATTTACCAATTTGAAATAAATTATTCAAAAACAAACGCAGCATTGATTCACCCCTGAACTGAAGGATGCAAATATGAATTGTGTGAGTAAGCTTTGACGACCGGTTATTTTATTTCCCAAAAAGACCTGTATTTATTTCTTAGCAATACAACATCCGTGTGTGTATGCTGCGTATAATGGCGTTTTATGACACTAAATTATTAACTACCAGAGTAAGTAATTGATGGTCACCGTTCGTGCAGAAGATGCTATTTCTACTAATTGTTTTGAACGGTATTGGCATTTAATATTCCATACAGTTACTCAAATTGATACTTTATGCAGCATTCCATTTACGGGATGGATCATTGGAGGATGTACTCAGTGGTAATTCGGTATTATGGGCAATAAATCATATTATTACTTTTGAAAAATAAAGTTATATGGAGGGGTCTACGGATGATGAAGCTAAAACAGTTTGTGTACTTGTACCTTTTCGGAAATGACCCGGAATGAATAGTTTACTTGTCATATTACCTGACATCAATTTTTCAATTATTGCAAGACTAAATCAATTAGAATAATATTAGTTATCCGACAATAAAGCCGAAAAGGAGTAAAAAAACTGGACAATACATTTCCATATTTCGCGATCAACATCTGGAAATAACGAGAGAAAAAAGAATAAATTAGCCTGTGCGCCTGATTTCATTTTTTATAGGTAGATTTTTTTTTAAATATGACTAGAGCACTGATGGGACGCAGTCATGATCCAGAAATAATGTACTTCTTATTTTACTTTGAGATCTAATAATATTTTTTTGTGCGTTTGTTCTCGTAAACACAATAGGCTCGAACTGGAAATCTTTTTGAAATATTATTTTAGATTTATTAGGCATTAATTTTCAATCTTTGGAAGGTCATTTTCCATTTCTAAATGTAATATTTTCTGACTGGCGTCTCTTCTAACGAGAAGCACGGTGTCAATGACATGAAAATATATTTTACCAAAATAATGTTTATTTAAAAGAATTATTACATTATTCTTGTGTGCATCAAAGGAAATTTTTCATTTGATTAGCAGCCATTATCTTACTTGTCATCCATTTAAACATTTTATATGTATTAAAACGAGTTCTTCAAGTGCATTATTGGTTGATATTCCGGATTTCCATATAAGAAAACTACTTTTCCATCTCTAGACGAAACTTATTGCACATACAAACTGATGTCGAATAATTGCAGGACTTCTAATTTTTAATGTTGTATACTGTATGTGTGGCCAAAGTTCATCTTAAACATGTTTCGTTTCCAAGTTTAATGTTTTCTCAGTTGTTCATCTAATTTGTTTTGATACTTTCGAATAATTTCATATAAATTATAATACTTTGGTTCATCAACAAAATATCGATTTATTAAAACTGACCTGCATAATAATTATGTTTATTTATTTGTGCAAAATAAAACTAGTTCTTAGGAGATCTTATTATGAAATTGAGATTATGAATTTGAGAATTGATTATGAAATTGATATTTTGATATTGGAGTGTATTTGAAAGTGACATTTTTATTAAATAATAATAATAATTATATTTACACTAAATCCGAAAACGGAATGATCAGTTATCACGAATGCTACAGATGTTAAATTTAAAGTAGTGTTTCCTCTTATTGATTTTTAATGACAATCTGAATAAAAGCAGTGGACAAACGGAAGGAAACGTATTGAAAATACCTATATATCCGTGGCGAATTGCCCAGATCGGTGATTCGTCACGTATATTGGAACATTAGATAATTATACTCATTGCAGGAAGACATCAATAACAAAAAGAAATATTGCTTGTTATATTCGGTATAATATTTTTCTTATGCGTATTGAATATCTCAAGCCCCTGCTGTGATTAAAAAAACTATATACGCAGTCATTGGAATAGTTTTTTACACTGTTTATTCAATCAATTCAATTTATAACAATTACATTGAACTTCTATGTATCTCTTGGGGTGAAGGCGTGAGCAATAAGTTCTCATTAAGGTCTAAGCAAATTGCTTTTCTCTGCGCAGTATAAGGATAGGATTTATATTAACAAACCAAATTGTAAATTGAACTTCCCAATTGAAGCAAAAAGTTGCTCTTGACTGGGTATACTTGTTCAGAAAAAAGTATTAGAGTTGAGATGCTGCGAAGTTTCCTGCTTCACGCTTAGAAAATGGCTTTTTGTTCAATATTGTTGGACATTAACACGTCTTAGGGAAAACAAACCCCCATTGTGATTTGACCCAGAGCAGATCGCGATGTGATTCTTGAATGTCACGAACATCTTATTACCTTTAAACTAATGTTGGAATTGATGCAAGAAATGAAGGAATGTTATAGATGTTGCTAACAATAGGAATATTTCCAAATTATGGTTATGGAGATCAAGACTGATTTTTTTTTTTTTCAAGTTTATTACATTTTATTTCTTATATAGTTCAAATATTAATTTATTTGTATTTTTTTAAGGCATCAGAATCTGAAGAAATCTTTTAAATATATAAAATGCGTATAGGAAAATAACTGATCTTTTCTCCGTTCTGAAACTTTCGAGAAATATAAAAAGCTTCGTTTATAAGTAACATATCTCTGTTTTCAATATTTATACATTTTGAATAGTTGTAATATATCTAATCTTGCGTAAAGGGTGATTTTTTTTTGTACCTACATTATTCCAGCAGCTTAATTATATTACCAAAGAATATAACATTGTTGAAAAATGGATGCATACATTATGCCATTTTCTGAAAATAAGGGACAAAAATAAATAAAGCAAATCAATGATATTTGAGATCATTTAGAATAGTTATAACATATCATAGGAAACTTCGCAGATATTGATTGGAATGGAGTAAGAAATAGTGATATTTGATATATTCGAAAAGCCGTAATTCAATAATATATATTTTTCCATTCGGTTATTGTAGGTCTGTTATTCAAAGATCTTGTTGTGTCTCGTCTTTTCGTTTTGCCATGTCATTCTATAAAGAGTTGGATTAAGATAAAAACCAACAAAATAACATTTTTTGTCTTCCAAATAATGCATTACTCTGATGAGCATTGATTGTCCGCGTTAAATCTCTTTCTCTTAAAATTCCAAATGTGGTATACCCAGTGACGAAAAACATGGAATTTCAATAAATTCGTGACAGAAGAGCTTCGAAAGTATTAGATTCCAGCAGTGTGTAAATATATGATAATGAAATCATAGGTGTTTTCACATTCCACAGTAACAGGTCAAAGATTAAAATCCTATCTAGAAGACCTTGGTCTTCAAAGGATACGAAACATTAGGGGAACCATGTGAGTACTGGTACCTCTGCAGTCAATTCATTGACGTTTAGCTTTGTGGGCAGTGATCCAATCTATAGATCCAATCATTTACTGCGTACAATATTACATTTTTGGCCAATATCTTAGATCCTGTTTGTGGTAACCGATTCTGATGACGCATTTTGACGTAGCTTGACATCAATAAATTGGGTGATTGTTGGCATTTTTAAAATAAATAAATAAATGGTCGAGTTCTGTATTAATATTACAGTAATCCAAGTTTAGAAATATATTATTAAGATAAATATATGAAGCTTCGAGCACTAACCTCCTCTATTACTTATCAAGGGATTAAAAAAAGACTGTTAGAATTTAGAAGTATAAGAAATAGTTACTAAATTGAATATACGAATATTGCTTAACTTATATCCCCGTAACCTCAAGAATAAAAATTTGGATTTGAATGAAATGAAAAAAAAAGTGAAAATGTACCTTACTTAAAATTATAGGATTAAAATTGTAGGACTTGTCAGGAACCTCAAATCTTGATTCAGTATTGAAGTTTAAGCGGAACTTGCAATTAGCTTTCACACTTTGCGCTTGGATGTATAGTAACATCATGTCATCACTAAAAAAATTTACATAATTTTGACAGATTGAATTGTAAATATTGCTGTGACCTAGCTGCAAAAACCGAACTCAACAACACAAAGAACATTGTTAAAAGTAGTGTAGGTTAGATCATATAGCATAAGGTCTTCCGTTACGCGACCTCCTGCTGAATTGTATTAAACATGATGAATATTTTATTCGCGATGAGATATTTTGAAGATCGTAAATGGCTGAAGAAACCGGTCTTTGTACTCATCCGAGTAACATTGTAGGTCGGACCTTATTCGCATCATCGGATAAAATTCATGGTGGAAGGGTGGACGGGCAACCAATGGATTACATCACGCACACAAATTTCTCATTTCTTTTTTCTCCCAAAAACACAATGGGTGAAAAATTATACATTCTTAGTAAAGTTAACTAACCTGTTTGGTTTTTTGGTGATACTCCTCTTTTTAATGCATTATATTGACGTTGCTGTTTTATACAAAATCGTGTCTTATTATATTCATTAAACCTCCATGTAGGAGGATGTACTTCCGTTATTGATGAGATAAGACAAATAATAATTTTTCTCTTTAATCCGAAAGGGGATTTTTTTAAGTAATTATTTCTCGCTTCGTTTAATTAATACGACTGTTACCGTTAAGGTAAAATGACAACTTAACACGTTTTTCTAATTTACAGATATTGGAATAAATGTAAAAAAATATATAACAATTTGATGTTTTCGGATCAGTGATTGTTAAATAATTAACCTGTTCTTTTTTACTGTACACAAAATAGTTTGTATTGTGAACCATGAGGTTGCCCTCGAATCATGGAGGTGTTACATCCAGCAGACACAAATATAAACGTCGCAGTAAAACGGATTATTAAACTCTAAACAATTACGGGATTCTAAACTATAATATAGAAACCAGTTTTCAGAGAAAAGTTTTTGGATGAATTTTGAAAATCAGTTTAGATATTTATAATTTATTTGTGTTAATGAAAAATTACTAAAATAATTAATTATCATTGGAGTTACAAATTGAAATGTTTTTGAAGCAGTTTATTATTAACGAACCTTTTATCGAAGAGGAAAAACTCTCAATTAAGCATTATTTGCATGTTTGCTGCACCTTTCATTTTCTTTTTCTACGTTCAGCATGTGCCAATATTCTATGATTCACTAGATCCAGTCTTGTTACAAACGGAGAGACCTCGATTTCTCTTTTCTTCAAGTTCGTGGACACAATTTGATAAGGTCTTCGCTTTGACAAGACCTTGCTTTGTAACGGCTGACCATAGTCATTTTATTACGGGGTATTCATTGGGATATTAAATTGAAGGAGGAAAATGTCATTTTTTATCACTATTGTCCAAAATAGGAAATGTTTGGATTAGCCCTGAATTCAAGTTAAGAATACTACATTGTTTTTACTTCTGCCGCATTGTAAAGATTGAAGAACGAATTGTAAACTGCAGATGATGACAAGCTCAATTAAATGAAGAGCTGTGAGCTACTACCGATACGCCTATAGTCGCCTACGGTAATAGGCTTAAAATATTTTATATAATGTTAATTTTCTATGATCATTGAATTAAAATGAAATTCTAATTAGAAAGTAAATCAGCAAGATTCCCTTGACAGTTACTATATATATTCTGTGCTGTCAGGTTTCCGACCTCATATTTTATTTTCCAATTTGCGGGGAGATGGAATTCGCTGCCAGCAGATATATTCTTTTAGATATTGACATTTCTTTATCTGAATTGGAAATAATATTGCTTTTTCTCGGAAGCGATGACAAAAAATACTAGGCCTATGACACGCGATGAAATTATTTGTGATATATCACTCTCCTCTATAGTTTCGGAATTTTATTTGCCATATTCTGTTGTTAAATCACTGATAATATATAGCCTAGTATTGTACTATGACAATATTTAATTATAAGAGGAGACCTGTATAGTCGCTGGAATGGACAGCAAGGTATTGAGTTAGTCAGGCAAGTAAGGTTGTATTTTCTGAGAGATTTCAGAATATCATGACATTATGTAAGGCCAGCTGAAATTACAGAGTTCAATTTACCCTGTATTTGCGATTGTGGTAATTCCAATATAATTATATATTATTGTTCCTCGAATTAAAATTGGAACTCTTTGAACACTAAAGCAAATATGAATGCAATTATTAAAAGAAGAGTTTCAACTAGACTGAGGTCTAATCTATACTGGAAAACGACTTTAGAACAACAAATAAAGTAAATTAGAAGAGTCTGCCATACGATAAGCAGAGCATGAAATCAGTCGATAACTCGATATTACTAAAACTATAGTCAAGCGATTTCTCACTGTATTTTCGTTCAGGAATTCGGGATATGCAGTCTTGATTTATTTTCTAATCCTACATTAAATAGGCCTACCAGTTAAAAATCAGTTGACAACTTCATGTTCTCACGCTATATAGTATTCTCGCTCCGCTCTATTATAATATGTCAACAAGAGAAATCGTTACAGAAATCGGAAGCCAAATTACCATCTCATTATAGCTTTGATGATAGAAGGGCATGTAAATATATCAACTCTTAATGGATCCAGTTACTTTGTAAACTTAATTTCACTCTTCTACATAATAAGCTGGTCTCAGGTTTCTTTTCCATTTTCAATCGCACATATTGTCCCACTTGAATCAGGTTCTAATAGAGGTCAAAGGACTAGTTGGTTGGCGATTCTTATAGAAACAACATATCGTTCGAGAAACTCACACCTACTTAAAACGTGAAAAAAGGAAAACGATGTACACTTTCCTAGTTTATGGAAATAATTATGATGTGGTATATAAACAGTATACTTTAGGGGTTGATGTAAATGGCTGACGTGTGCCAAATTGACAGTTTTTCATAATAGTTAATGTGGAATGAATTCGAAATCAATACATGGTCTTCTAAAGCTTGACATTGTGAATAAAAATAATAGTTTAGACTTCAGGCATTATTTTTAATGATTGAAAATATCATTATATGTCCGACTTGCTAACTCTGGGCCAGGGATCAGAGTAAGCAAAAAGAAATTGGTGTACTTTTATGTCGCTGAATTTTCTAATTTTAGCGAGTATACCATTATACTTTTTGATAACGATATATTTTGCTAATTACACAATCTGACGTTACCAGCAATGACCAGAAAAAATTAACATTTTCGTTGTGAAGAGGTCATAAAATTTGAATATCTTAAATTGTAACAAATCTTTGTAATAAAATTTATATTGTTCAATCTATTATATTGCTGCAGCAATAAAACAAAACATTCACAAGAGGAAAACATATAAAATGGTTTTAATTGAATTACTAAGTTGTTCTAAAACACTGCTAATCTAAGGTAGTGCTTTATATAGGAATTATCGCGTGCGGTAGTTTTTATTTACGAAATCGTAAAAGTACAGTTGTTTGCATTTAAATTCACTCTTGCGAGGAAGCAAAATCAAAGGGGAAGAAAAGACGGACTACCGATTCATTTCCTAGTTTGAAAGCACTTATGAACATTTCTAACAACCTATTTTAATTTTTTTAAAAATTACACATAATAATTGAGAATATTAATATTGTTATGAGCAAAATAAGAAATTAGCTTATGAAACTTTATTTGGATATTTTAATTTAATTCAGTCTTTATATTTAAATATTTTTCGATTGCTCTGCTGTTTTAACACGAGAGACAATATTTCTGTTACAAGTTTACCTTATGTACTATTATTATATATTATATTGTTTTTCGATGGAACAATATTTATTGGTAGACTTTGAGAACTGAAAATAATGGTATGAAAATATTAAGTGCAGGTTAATGAGCTAAGCAGTGACATTTATGATAAAATGTATTATGCATATTTTTTGGTAAGAACATTCTTGCATATCTAAACTAATATTGAATTAATTCATTTTCGTAACCTATCTGAATGGTTGAAAACCACATATCATTTTGGGTATTGTACAGTTCACGTTGCAGTCGCAGTGTAATCCATATTGAGTTTTATTGGCTTTAGTTAAAGATTGGACATATAACCATGAAATGCATCTTTCCTCTACATTGCATATAGAGATGCAATAAAATGACAATTTGGTTGTGCTGAAAATCGAGATTGTTTCGTTTTATTACTATAGACCATTTTTCTGCGGACTTTTTTATATTCTTTATCAAAGTGAACACGGTTGTTTACATGCAGAAGTATATGATTTCCAATCTTGTGCTCCAAGTGGTCTCTCAGAAGATATGGGGAGTATTGAGAGAAGGGGGGAGTATGAAGACCTCGTTCTCAACTTGCGCAAGTTGCTTTGAGTAGTCAGTGGCTACAGTATTGTGGATTCGGATTAGAATGTATCGAATGCCGAACTGACAAAATGACGGAGCAATTACATCTCAAGAAACTCGAGGATATGTTCCGAGATATTCGGATCGTGAATCATCAGAATCATTTGTTAACGGCGCACACCAAAAATAATTCGAAAGGTTGTAATCAACATGATCGACGTGGATCGATATCTTCCGTTGGATCGAATTCGAGTCGGAAAGATTCGTTAGGAAGTTCGGCCGGTTCTCGGCGCGGATCGAGCGCTTCGTTATCGAAAACAGGCCTATGGACTGCTGCAAATGGGAATGGCCGACGCGAATCATCACCAGAAATTCGTAGAAATTCATTACCGGTTACTAATGGAAACGGTCATGGTATTCGTCGAGATTCGTTGGATACTTATTTAGCGGATACTCGGCGAAACTCGGGAGGTCGGAGGTTTTCGTCCTTCTCTCACGATTCATTGGAGAATTTGCGTCGGGATTCTGTTTCTAGTGGCGGTTATAATGGAGACGATATTATCGTCGAAGAGGACGAATACGAGGTAAGAATTAACATTTGACAACAATAATGAATTTTTATGGAAATGGATTAAGAGAGTCTATAGCTATAATACCGGTATTGCTAATGGAACTCTAACAAGTACGATATGGGATAGCTAATTACAAATGATTTATTCTCATAGAAATCTTGAATTTTTGAAGTATTTTAAAATCATGTACATAAAATTTATACTGAAATAATGTCGTCAGTGTGTACGTAACAGTTGGAACTGTGGAGCAGCTGCGAGGAGAACAATGAATAATTATCTTCATTAAAACTATTTCTTACAGTTAGAGTACATATTACAGGTGGTTTTGAGTTCGTTGATGTTCTCCTATTTATAAACAACATTGTTATTGTTTACTTCTGAAGTTAATGAAGTATCTCATCAGCTGTACATTTCTTTGTTCAATAGTCCATTCTCTTTAGGATAATTCTCTATATAATTTGTTGGAATTAACATTAGACAATGGAATATCTAAAAATAACATTATGTGAAAGAATCAGCGTTGTCCCTTTTAAAATTATAAGTAATGATTTAAAAATTATCTGTTCCCGAAACACTTCAAATTCTATAGTAACATCTGTGATGTTCTACTATATATCTATTACGAAATTAAATGCATTTACTCCTGCATGTATATTTCCGCCATTCTGATAGTTGCAATCAAACTAAACTTCACTGTTACTAAAAAGTAAATTTATTCATTTCAATAGAGTTTTAAGAATTCTAAATTAATACAATATATATTATTATGGTACATATATCTTTCGACCTTAGTATAGGAAATATTTACTTTTATTTGGTCAATTTTCTTTGAAATTATACAATTTGAAATGAACGGATGATCCATGGTTCTTTAACAATTTTAAATATCTTATCTAAGATCTTGAATGGCTGTCGTTATATGCACATTCCTACCCTTCAATCAAAACATCAAAGTCGGCGTATCATCTACTGGAATCAAGTAGTAAGGAACCACTATAAGATTACCTTGCAGCAATTCCGGATAATTTCCGGACTGTACGTGACCTGAATACTAAAACCTAAAAGTGAAACATAATGATAAGACTAAACTATAAATTTGAACTAAATCATGTCTTTTCAGTGAATATATAGCCCATCATCTCAAGTATTTCGTACTCCTTCCACGTATCGAGGCTCTCACACATGATCATTCACACTAAGCCAGCAGGCAATGACGATTCCTTGAATCCCCTTTGATAAAAAGAACAGCATTCCTTTTATGAAAGCATGGCCATGTAGATCCTAGGAAGATTGGAATATTCACAATTACCTTATAAAGTAACGGAACAATTATTTGAATGAAGAAGATGAAAGTGCGCAATGATATAATAGGAATATAATTGGTTATTTTATAATAAGGGGGAAATGTGCTTCGTAATGTTATGCTATTATTGTCAATTTGTAATTATAGGTGACATTGCGGTGACTATGCAGAAAGATGGGGACAGGGAGTGTTAATTGGTCTGAAGAACTGAAATTGCCCATTTCACTTAGTTCATAACTGAATTTCTATTGGGCCTACTCAAATATTTTTGTGAAGGCTATATTATGATAGAACATTCAGATACCAGTAAATGTTTTAAAAGAATTTATTATAGTACCTTTCACGCTTTAAAAAATACTTTAAAACAATGTTCTCAAACTCCAGCATAAAGGTTTTAAATTTCTATGGTAGGCTAGTTGTTATCAAAACTGGATCATTCTATCATATGTTTCACCTTTTCTAATAATTACTGGTTAACTGCTTCATCTTTATTCTGTAGTGCGTGCATAATTTTCATATCGCTGAAATTACAGCAATATTATTTTGTATCCTAATTGTATCTATGTTATTGACGCTGTTCGATCAATTATGAAGTGTGATGTACACTGTAATAAAATGTTGAGAAATATATTAAACCAGCATGTTGTAAATGTGCCACCCAAAGAGTTTGATACCTTAGGTTAAAGGTTTATCGCTGTTTCATTACTTATTTATTGCACTGGAAGGCATAAACGAAACGAGTCAATTCTATACGGTGGTTTATCCCACAAAAAGTTGTAGAAGATTATGGAGTAACATTCGAACAATACGAAAAACGACAGAAATACCGATCTCATGCATAATTGATTCACTGAAAGAAGTTAGTTTCTGTATTTTCTACAGCGTACCGGTATATAAGTTTCTCTTCAAAATACGATAGCCTACTGGTAGTATATGTTTTTGTGTACTACTTAGTATCTAATAAATAATGCAGCCTTGACCGGTTCCAGTTGGAAGCAGGAACTTCCACGGGGATGGGAAGTACTCAGATGGTAGTTTGAGGAAGATTTCAAGTGGTTTAGTCAGTGGTGCCGAATATTTCTTTTTGCCAGAAATATGCTGACAATTTATGTAGAAAAGGAAAGGGAATTATTATACCAAAGCATATAAGTTTAAATAGGTTTGCTGTAATGTTCTTTAGTCATTACCATCATTGCTTGTTAATTTGTCAAATTGTTCTTTACTGTGCTTTATGCCACTTTTTTTTTTATCAGAGTTACAGTTTACGAAATCATGTCAAATTATTTAATATTTAGCATTAACCTGTTATCGTCTATTATTTCAAAAAAAAAAAAAAAACTTACAGAAGGAATATTTGTATTTGAAATATCTTCTTTTTATTTTAAATAATGTCCATTCTCAATAAAAAATATCCAATGATATGAAAGTTTATCTGAAATCTCATGATTATCTTATACAACTGATAGAAAATTACTCTGTTTAAATGTAGACTTTTTCTAAATTGCATAATTATGATATGATTTGTTACTTCTTCAGTTTCACTAAAGCTAAAGTAAATAATTATGGTGAATGTAGTACGATAAAAGTTTTGGTGACGTGTTTATTATTTTGTTTTAAACGAAATATCAGAATTTTCCCAAACAGCATTGTGTAAGTCACAGTCATAATATTTCAATGATATCCTTTTAAATTGTCACATTCTCCAAAAGTTTCGAGTGGCACATCCACAAAATTTATTTCAATTCTCCCATTATATGTGGTCATTCCCTATAACATCTGTTTGGCATTTGAAGACCAACAGGCTTGAATGCTTTACCTTTGGAACGTAATGGTTAGGTACTGACTTCTCTATAAACCTTTTCCACGCTTCGTTACTCATCCAATAAGAAATTTACGCAACCTTTATTAGCTGCATTCTTTCGAAGACATGGACATACGATTAGGGATGCTGATCAAATAGCCAGTG
This sequence comes from Campodea plusiochaeta, assembly GCA_034698565.1. Classification (NCBI taxonomy): domain Eukaryota; kingdom Metazoa; phylum Arthropoda; class Diplura; order Rhabdura; family Campodeidae; genus Campodea; species Campodea plusiochaeta. The sequence goes on from JAQIWE010000145.1 coordinate 24,650, forward strand.
CAAGGCCCTGCTGATGTACAGGTTCACTTAATTTCGTAAATATTTCGTGTAACAGGTGCTGTACATAGCAAGAAATTATTATTATTATTATTTTATAGACGACTGACAAATTAGATGTGCTCCATAAATATAAACTATAATATATTGTGCAATGCCTTAGAAATATAAATAAAAGATAGTTATATTTTGACAGGACAGCTATAATAAAAGCTTCATGATGCTGGAGTAAAGGTTGAAATAATCTTTGGTTGAACCTCCAAGATCTAAATACTGTAAGATGTACTGCGAATGAACTTCCGGAATCTCAGTACTAAGATGTCCTGCGGTATCCCAGGGTTACGAATATACGGTATAGCGTACATCAGCAGATCTCTTATATAAATAGGTTTATATGATGTACCTATACTGTATATTGATCTGGTCTATATATAAATACAGAAAAAAAGACACCAAAAATTGTTGTTATAAAAACAAGTTTCTTTTGCGTGTATTCTATCTCAAAGGCTCAATGATACGAGTTGCTTATTGCGTCTCTATTCTTTCGAATATATTTTATACATATCAACAAATTAAATTTGAGTACGTAGGAGTCGAATATGTAGATCTGAGATTGATATTCGTGAATCTTATGATCATAATATCATACTATATGGAAGATGTTTTGAAGATTACCTTGAATATGAAATTGGACGAAGGTCACTTTTGCGTAGATGGACTTTAAAAATGGAAGAATCGCAATTAGATCATTTTATTACCACATACAATACATAAAATGTTTATGACACTGCCACGATTTTTTTATTTCCATGTCTTGACATTTTACGTATCAACATATTTTTGAAGCCTTTATATTTCTACCTTCTTAATTCCACTTGATTTACTTTCTGGTTTATGTGTACGGAGTGATGTGTAACAAGTAACAACCTCATCTCGTCTATTAAAAGTACTGTTAGCTGATTAAAAAAGGATAGTTAAAAGAATCAGGTTTTGACTCCTCCTCATCTCAATACAATCGAAAGAATAATATTAATATTTAAAAGTCGAGAAAAATAAACAGAGAAAGTACAAAATAATGTCATTGTATTATTACAACAAGGAGTACCACAAACAATTAAAAATGCAACCTAAATAAACACTGGCAGGTTATGACAAGTTGACATCTGATAAGAATATAAGATTGAATGCAACTCATTGTTGAGGTTAAACAAAATGGTCCCATTAAAATCAAACAATAGCAGTTTCAGTCATGTTTCTTATACGAGTAAAAATGATGTTATCTTCTGTGTTCAATGATGCTATAATAGCATAACAACTTGCTAACAACGGTAAAGAGCTAAAGAACACTCGATATTGAGAAAATACCATTTTAGTTTGAACTTGATTAATGTATAGCAGAATGATAATGATACGACACTCAACTTTGATAATTTCGTGATTGCAGGTTCTTCGTGGTGATGCTATAACAGTAAATATAATAAAACATGATTTAAAAACTTATTTATTTGAGAAAAATGCTTATTATTTCTTATGACTTTATCTAAAATGTAGTTAACATGATAATCTAACAGAGGTTGACTCCAGTACTATAAAAGAAACCTTTCTGATAATTTTAAGGAACTTTATTACTGTTATTAAAATAAAATTATGATTTTCCCATGCAATCATCTACACTTCTTCACGTGTGCCGTTCATAAAATTAATTGCACTAATTTCACGCTTTTTTCAACCATGCACATCCTAGGCCTATCTGGTTTATTTCGGTTTTAAAATCTATATTTCCTTCGCTTATTCAATTCAATTCAGTTTATTGTTAAAATGGAAATACACTTACTAAGCGGTATATATTCAAGTAAATAAGTACGGGAACAGGAAACTTAAACTTTCAGAATCCTATAAACATTCAAAATCAAAATTAGAAATAAAAGATGTAAAATTGCTTTTATTATGAACATTTTCAATCTGATTTCAAAGCTGAAAACGCTATTGTCGAATTGTTCAAGTATTATTGACTCTTTTGAGCATTATATAGAGTAACAATAGGGATTCTTATTGATTCAAAGCAAATAAATAGAACTTTGTACTTGGGAAGTCGGGATTTGATTAACCAGTAGTAAATTATTTGCAATATAGGCCTATTTCAATAGGAATTTTAGTACCGGCATAAAGAGACTACAGATTTTTTATCCCCTACCAGAAGGAAGATGCTGGAAACTTAAACAGATCTTCCCGGAAGTATTTTCTTATTCAATCTTCGTTATTAATTACTATATTATTGGGAATGGTTCCAATTAGATCAGAGTCGAAACGACTTTCATCGATATCAAATGTCGGTCAATTATTGAAGCCAGTAATTATTCATTGTTTAAAAAATCATCTCCACCTCTTAATTATTATAAAGATTTCTTCCAAAGTTGTTTAGCTCTCCCTTCCTTAAATAGTCGTAAGGTTTGTAGGGCGGTTTGTCATATGTTAGGGTGGAGTGCGTTAAGAACTGGCTCTCTGTTGACGTAGGAGATGGATTGTGGTACTTTAATCGGACTGGAGATCAACCTTCATTCGGTTATGTAAGGTTTTCATCGAAGGTAGGAAGACAGGGCCACGTTAACAAAAACATGGGTTTTCAGTGGTTATTCTGCCAATAATTATGACATGTTTAAAGTGTTAAACTGTGATGCTTTATCTGAAAACTACATTTTGTTAAATTATTTATTCATTTGAAAATAATTTTACCGAATGTGAATCACTATTTAACCTCCTGAATAATTACGAAGCAGATTTAGTAGTTAGATGATCTACAAACTACACTGATAGAAGTTTGCACTGTCATTTTTTTTAATGTGACTGAGTTTACCCAATAATAAGTAACAAAGTCATACCCAAGTTATCCAAGCATATAGAAGCAAACTTGCCTGAAATGTTTAAAAGTAACTGGTCACTTCAAAACTACTGAAATTAGGAAGTATAGACTTATTATCTGTTATCCTGGACAGCATTTCTTTTTTAAAACACTATTATAGGAAACACAATCTGAAGTTGCTTTTATTTTTACTTGCCTTACAATTGTAATTGACTACTTATAATTAAAACCATGCAAGAAAAATTAGAATGGATATTGGTTGAAGTCAGTGATTAAAAATAGCATTGAACTATTTAAATTTGAACAATTATTTCTATAAATAAATATTGGTCAAAAAGGTTTCTACAACAGCTTCTTGATATGTTGAATATATATATAAAATCGAAGGAGGGAATAATTATGATTATCAAGAAATGAACAATGGAGTTTTCACAATTTTAATAGCTTTTCATGAGCTGTAGAAAGATGAGACTTCCCGTGTTTAGCTATATTTTGCCTATATTTTATAGTAAAACAGGTCTACATTTAAAGAATGTTTTCTGTTGAGGATCACATAACTTTTAAAAAGCCAAGCTGCTGTCCATATTGTGTGTAAGTTATTTCGATTGTCATTTTTGTCAACCTGTAAATGTTTATCTTGGGTCCAGTAAAGTTCCTTAGTGCATTCCTGCAATGAAGTCACTTTTACGACCAAGGAGGAGACGTTCTTCTGTTATAGGTGGATCAAGATTAGGTTAGGACGAAGCAGGAAACCATATGATGATGGGTGTTACTTGTGCAACATATATTACGTTGTGGACAAGAATAAATAAATATTGATTCAAGAATTTTAGTCAGGAAAATATTTTTAGATTTCGTCCTTGATAATGTTTTGTGGGTTCGTGATAAATTTGATAGTGATGTCAGAAATCTATCAGCTAAGGAATAGAGATTTTCTGTCTCAGCGCGGAATGTTGAAGCAGGTTAATTTACACCTCAAGGAGTAAAATGTATCATGTCTCTTGATTCAGTTGGAGGATTATATTTAAAAGAAATTATCTCTACTTGATTAGACGATATTACTCCGTTTGGTGTTTACAAATTAGGTTTGGTTTCTTCACTATTGTGACAGGTTTTATGAGGCAAAATGCCAGAATTTTAGCGATTATTGGCACTAGCAATACTTTGACAATACAAGGATACCTTGGTAGGGAAGTAAAAGTTTCAGCCAGCAAAAAAACAATGAGACCCAAAGAACAAAGGAAATGCAAAGTAAGTTCTAAAAGATAAAAACAACTACATTTTTTATTTCTACTCAATTATGAGAATTTTATATTCAAGTTTCGATATTATACGAATTGAAATCCATGGAATCTCAATTTAATATTCACGTTCTGGTAGAACTTCTCGAACCGAGCGTACTGGAACTTTCAGAAGCTATTATTCCAACGAATCACAGAAGCATGAGAACCCTTGATCTCAAGTATGAACAGCAACCTGGCGCCTTGTTGGACACCTATATAACAGCTTCACGAAATAGGAAAGTTGTTCAAATGTTCTGAGTGACGTATGATACATTTCTCCTTGGAGCACAGATCTTCCTTTAGATGCTGTGGGCGTGATATGTTAGTTCGATAATAACAGAGGAAGTATTGCGTGTCAGATTTAACGCCTTTTCAATATATGGAAAGATTACAGTACTCATATGGCTTTGATTAGTCAGCTTTTCTTTCTTTTTTACGTGTTAAAATATAGAATTTATTCGTTTTCAATAAGTGAAATCAAATCGCCGTGATCAATCACTGTAATTATTTTAATATTATTGCATGCAAGAGAAATTTGTGCGATCCTGCATGGTTTTGGTGGGGGAATTCAGCGCCTGAGTCCATATAATATATTGCAGGATTTCCTTATTATTTTATTTTGTTGAAACTATATGGGGAATAATTGATCAAATCTAGATCATTTTCCATAAGTTTACCTAAAATAACATATAAA
>JAQIWE010000146.1:0-29459 GCA_034698565.1 Campodea plusiochaeta
AACAAGTGGTCAACAATGGGTTTACTCGTCAAAATAGTTTGAAGACATAACCAGTTTGAGTCCGTAAGATATTGGAAACACTATATCTTCCCATCAGCAGGAGAATTCAAAAGAATGCATGCTAGCTTCAAATTGGACAGACTTCACCGACAACAATATTGATCAATGTAAATTGACAATTGTTCGCACAAATGAGACATCAACCAGTTTCCACTATTTCATGAAAGCAAGAGGATTTCGTTTAGGGCTACCTAAAACTTTTGACTTAAAATATTATAAACTGGAGGAGATTCTGCTTCTTCAAATAAAAACTATAAGCACAAACGTAATTTACCGAAAATACAATTTTGCATACAGTATTGGGATTCAAAGCAACTTCAAGTTTTTCTTTTTATACTCTCTATATTATGAAGAGAGCTGTTATTTTTATATAAATCAGACATCATGAGAATTGACAGATTCTCTGATATCTTCATTAAATTTTACTATGATGGCATGAATGGGAAATAAGTCGAACAACAACAGCATATCTGAACGCATAAATAAATGTAGGAAAAATGAACGTTTGACTAACGTTCAAACATTAACGTCAATTACAATCATTCATCGTTTCATTTGAAATCCTTATTATATTAAAAGTTTAAATTTATTTTAATGCTTACCTTATTATTCAACCAGAAAATTTAACATATATTTACATTCTGAGCTCTCCTGTCAGCTATTTACAAAACGTTCAATTTCCTGCCAAGGAAATAAGAACTTTAAATAATTCCACAGTAATTATGTAAATCATCATGTATTTGTAAATGCGGAGAATTTCTTGAAGAAAGGTTGCATGTATTTACTTCTATCAATACAATATTTGAATGAAAGGGAAGATACAAACAAAACTTTAAACAACAATTACTGCTCTGGTTTACAACCCTTAATTTTGTTACCGACGTTAATTTAGTCTTTACACAAACATTTACCACTGCTCACAAATGATTTTTACCAGTAGCTTTTCTTCTCTTGAAAGCTTCACTCATTTGTTTTCTAAACAAAATCCGAAAAAAAGTGTCTACAACACTAATTATCATTTTACAATAAAATAAAATGCACAACCCTAAATTCTTAGAATTACAAAACGCCAAATTTGTAAGACTAGGAAACAGGCAAAAAAATGAAACAGTGAGTCCAGTTCTTTTCACTGATGCTGATATGAAAAGTCCAACTCTGAACATCAGCCCATTTTAGATTTATAGAAGGCAACATTTTATTTGTTTTAGATATGCTATTGTGCTGGATCTATTGAAAATTAAGACAATTTTAAAACTATTTTGTAAATTACATTGAGATACTGAAAGAAAAGAAGGATTACAAACAAAGTTTCTTACTGTTTTGATAATAAAATACGGTCTTAAACTTCCAAAAATAGGTGTAATTTCTCATATTACCAAATTTATTACCAAAACACTATGTAAGAAACTTCTAGCCTCAGAAACATTATTAAAGTTTCTTACGTTATGGTTTCTAAAGAAATTAATTTTATGTGAATCATCAGAAACACATTTTCACTCTCTAATCTCCAGGAAAAAAATTACATTACATTTTAATAGAAGATACATACAATTTCAAACCTCATTAATGTTTAGTTAACCCAGATCGTATTCTACAATCCAACACCAAAATTCCATACCCGGAACTGATATTCCTTTCTATTTCTGCCATGCAGATATCAACAAAGCCATATTTTACTCCACTTATTTTAAATCTTCCCGTGTGATACTTTGAGCACCACAAATGTTCAATAGCTTTTTTCCGAAGTGTGTGGCCATACTTTTGTTGGAGTCATAAAGTATCCACAGATAGATAGCAAATACTTGAGTAGAAATCTTCCAGATGTTCAATTTTAAACATGACAAGATACTGTAGCTTCCCCACGGGGTGAGAAAGGTGCAGCTAAATTGGAAGTTGAGGAGCGCTGTATATTCGAATTATTTATATCGAATGCTTGAACGCAGTTGTGTTTTACGCTGTTGGGTTTTATTTCGGGATTGTTTAGCAATTCTTTCAGGGATGTAGGTCAATAATTTTTTTTTTTTTTGGTTGTTCGAAATTTAAACTTTATTTTTATTTTATCCTGACATTCTGCAGAATATGTTTATTTTTACAAATAAGTGAACGAAGATCATAATTTATCTCGCTAGTCATAAATATACTGTTTTGAAAAACGTTTACTATTATATGGTATGTTAGAATTATGTGATCCAAAATACTCTTTGAAACGTGATAAAAGACAACTTTATTTATAATTTTTGTACAAGCGATTCATGTTCTAAGATGCAAAGTTCATTAGATTTAAAATAATATCACAGAAGACAGAACTACAAAGCGAGATTTAGGATAGTAACATTTCGCATTAAAGTATTCTCATAGTAAAATTTATAATAAATTATGATATGGAACATATAAGCAGTTATAAAATTGGAATAAATATCTCTTTACGCTTCTCTCTTATTTTTGTTCAGTATTTCAGCAGCATCACTGTTTCATTATAGAGATAAATACAACAGCATCTTCTCCTGAAAATCTCCTGTAAATCACCACATTACCAAAGCTTAATTAATCCACAACCCAGATCCCTACCTCCCTTCCTCTTTAAAAAAGAGTGAACAAGGCAAAAAAAAAAGCAAAATCCTAAAAAAAAAAAAAAATGTTCCTCATCCAGCACTTTTCATCTTTGCTACTGTCATTTGCTGGTTTAATGACCCGCTCAAAAAATGATTTTTCCTTCTTTCAGTGGGAGTTTATTTGACTTTCGAGGAACATTTTCGATGGAGCCGCCAAAAGGATGGGTGATAGGAGACCCCCTGAAGCTATTGGAAGGAGGGGCCACTTTTTTCATTCTTATCTATTCTTTTTTTCTCGCTCTCTCTCATCCTAAGCATTGCGGTTTTTATGTTCACCGACATTTTTTATATAATTGGTTCTGTTGTACTTAAAGCAGCGCTGCAATAGTGGATGAATAAGATGTAATATATACACTGTAAATAGATTTGAATTACGTACCGGTAATTGTATTATTTTTTTCTACTCTAAAACCAAAAACATTGTCTAATTGAGGAAACTTTGTTCACAAATTAGTATCACAATTTGTTCACAAAATCAAAAGTGAATGCAATTATAGTTTTTATTCACTCTGTCAACGTCAGTTAAGAATTGGTTTATACATATTCTTGATTCTTTGGAATTTGTAAGAATTTATATCAGTTTAAATGCACAACTTTTGAGTTTGCCGATACTCAAGTATAAAATGATTAAAATCATTCAATGTAAATTAGGATCCATCCATAACGATACTATTTCTTCAAACAGAAACTCGAATTACTTAATATTCTTTTCAAACTCAGCAGAAACTCTTGTTACAATATAACCAGTAAGCATCACTCTGTACTAACAAAACATTGGCAATTGTGTAAATAAGTTATTTGTGACGACACGAAGACCAAATACAACATATTAAGAATCAACCACCTTTGTCCAAATTTAGAACCACTGCAACCTAATCCAAGCTCACCATTTCTTTCCGTGTGACCCAACCTTTACTCCTGTCATCCGAATAGGGATGTTATCGTTCATAACAAGTTGCAAATGGTATGGTTGTAAATTTTCGCAAGTGTTTGAAGCTGTAAGGAGTTGATCTACGACGTTATGACTTATTCATTCCTCCTCCACTTCATGTTTTTCGGGTTTCAAGGCGGGCTTCAGTACGTGAAAGGACTTATTATATATCTCACTGAATATTTATGGTGTCTATTGAAACTTGGGGTATATTTATTTTACGGTTTTGCTGTAGGTATGACGTTTAGACGTGTCTGTGAAAAATTGTTGATTATTCGGATCATCTTACAGTTGATAAAGATAATTTGCTAATGTTTCCTTTTTATTTGTTATATAACACTTCTATATAAAAATTGTCTATATTAATTTAATATTATAAACTGTTTATAACTACGTAGTATTTGTTGATTGATGATTTTCAATGCATAGAGTGATTTATTGTTTGTCAGTTATTCTGTTGGAATGAATAATCACCTTCCAATACCTGTTTTATTAACGTACAACTGATATTTTTTTTAGATCGTTTAATTATTTATTTATATGTTCATTGCATCCTATTTCAATGACCATTATTCACACTACATTATTTATGATTTTATTTATAATACTCTGAAACAAATGGATCATTTTCAACTTCAAATCTGTTACAAAAAAATCCAATAATTCATTTACATAAATATGTTTTTTCAATGATACAGTTATTAATTCAGGGAGCAGTGTTGATATGGGAGATAATGAATTTCTATTATTCATGTACATGGAAAATCTAATAATGGATATAACATTACGGTTGAAAAATCGATTATCATCAATATTCAAAATAATTACTCAACATTAACCAACGCAAAGCAATCAAACAATTATCATACCAATAATCAACTTTCACTTATAGAAAAACCACATCATGTATACAGACTGTACAGTTCAACATTTTTATTGCCTCAATCTTAATCCACTCGAAACAAGCTCTTTGATATCTGATCCAATCCCAATAATATATAGGATTTATATACATCCTTACTTTAAAACAGGGCAATCATGTCGTTAATCCACATATCTTCATTTCAACAGCTATAAACCTGCAAGCCAATAAAGCAAGCGCTCTGGATAACATCTCCTCAAAAACAGCGAAGAGTGAGGGACTCAAAACTTCACCCTGAGGCAGATTATAAATTATGCGGAGGTTAAGTTCTCTTTTACAATTACAGCACTGGCGGAATGGCTTAAGACAAGATGTGTGGAGAGAGATGAGAAATTATTTTCACAACAGTTGTCAGCAACAATTTCAACCGCCATTATTTTTTGTCTTGTGTTTTTCTTTTTCCTCTGGGGCAATGAACTTTCGTCGAGTTGCGGTGAAGTGGAGGTGTGATGGTATTGAATTTAAATTGTTTTGTTTAAGAATTGATTTACGAGATGGATCATGTAGAGTTCGTTTAGGAAAATCTATCCTTAACTTGGCAAAGGTATAATCCGCTCCTTTGAAAGTTCAGTAACGTACGACCTGTTGTTTTAGAAATTATGCAGGACTACTGCGATGAAGCAGCTAGTACTTACAATTTACACATACCTTTTTACCATTACGACTGAAAGTAATTGGAAATACTCAATACTGCGCTTTACTTTTCTTCATGTCATACTTTATTTTTAATATGACTTATCGTCATTTTTTAAAAATATTATATTCCAACTAATTTAAGATGAAAAGTAAGTCAATCGCTCAATCCAGTGATACCTAAGTCTACAAAATTCACTGATATACATAAAATAATTGATATACATCAAATACATATATTGTGAACGAATCTCTTCTCATAAAAATCATAGTTATGTATACATATCAGAAATTTTTTAGGAACATCTCTCGAGAACTCGAGATTATTCACATCACATTAACCTTGTTGAAAAGCGAAAACATTAAAACCACCCATCTACAATATTACTCTCTGATATTTCTGCTGCAGTGGTATAAATGATACATAAAATGATATGTAATTTCCATGTATTTTGAAAGGAAACGCATGCTGAGAAATGAATGGAAAACGTGAGAAAGATATATTTTGTGGAACATCTGAATGATTTTTACCATCGATAGCATATTCCAATGACAGCACATCCGCTCAAATGAGTCACTTATCAAGATCTAATGAAAATAATCATTCGAGTAATATACTGAAAAAATTGGATGTTTTATATGAACCCTTTCTCAATATGAATAGCTTAAAAAACTATATGGAGAAGCTGGTTATATTTGCTACTGCTTATACTGCTCGATTTTTACTGTGTTTGTAATTTTAGGTTCAATGATATATTGGCAGAGCTCTTCCGTAGTTCATTGCATTTTCGATCAAAACAAGATCCTTTTTTCCTCTTCAATATTGCTTTTCTTCAAAATCACCAAAACATATATACCCTAACATGTTTTCCTTCATACTTCACTGATTTTGAAAAGTTTATAACTATACAATGTCCATGACTTTATACAACCTGGCTCCAATTACAGACTCTTCGATGATCGTCTTATGTTTTTGCGATTACTCTATGATTAGAGACCAACGAGAAAATGCACTCATGTGTTACAGATATGATTGGAAAAAGAAAAATCCTATTCGAAGTTCGAAAAAATTTGAAAATAACGAGGTGATAATGTTTGAAGATTAAAGACAGGTTTTGTGACTCATCTTGTCATTTAAGGTGTGATTTTCCAATTAGAGTGATAAACAAAATTGTCAGCGGGATGCACTAAGTGAATCATTATTTTAAAAGATTAATTGTCCTGGAGAAGTAAGAAAAAAGTAAAATTTATTCCAACAGTAACAAGCCCCACGCAGGCTTAGACTGGTTTGGAATAATTATTTTCTTTACATATAACTTTTATTTCTTGTTACTTCTGTGCACTGTAATATATTGTGAATTCATTGTGTACAGAAGATAGTGTCTGTTTTTAGGTAGCATTCCTTTTATCGGAATTTGTAGATGTAAATATTTGCTTTCCCAGGAGTCAGAAGAGTACTGTTTTCGGCTGATATTTCGAAAAGTTCGTAGGAAGATGGAAATATCATTTTCTTGACTTTATACTGCTGCCTAATAGAATACAAAAACTATACATCAATATGCAAAAGCATAATTAGGCAGTATATTCATACTGAAAATTTTCTACTTATACTTGTAATTCCAAAGTAAAAATTACCTTCGAACCCCCTGCCCCCTCCCCATCTCATCCTCCTTATTTTTCCTACCGAATTCCAACCCATCAACCAAATTAATCGTCGAATCTAGCACCAACATAGAATATAAACAACATACTTTATCAGTTATGTTTATACACACTAACTTCATGACAACTATTGAGTTCGTGGTTTACATTTGAATTTCAAATGTCTTTATAAAAAGTGACGTGCGTCAGATATATAGAAGCGAGTTGAAGAGAAGTGTTAGCTGTCAATATGATTCATGGCTTTGTTGAACTTTTATTTATTAATAGCTGTGACCTAGCAGGGGAGATAACAATAGGTAATTATAAAGTTTAAAAATGGTTGTTTGTATAATAGTAATTATATTTTAGTGTAACGGGAAGTTCGTTCACGTCAATATTGAATACTAAATTTAGAATATTAGTAAAGTAAATTTAGGATGTTTTAGAATCCTAATATTTTCTATTACAAATGACCATTTTCAAAGTAGAGGTGAACCACCCATGAACATGGTGAACTCTGACTGAACTGTAAACACCTGAATCAGGTGTACAAATGTCGTGAAGTGACTCACCCCTCGTTTCCGTACCCCAAATTCATTTTGAATTTTGAGCTGTACCTTATTTTTGGTTTCTGAAAACCAGAATAAAGAAGGGGTTTATAAGAAACAAAAAAATATTGTATATTTTTCAAAGTAATTTCTACGCTAACACCTTTATTGTGAAACAGTACATTCCACAAACAAACAATGTTTTTTTCTACAAAGTAACATGCAGTGAGAGTGGCATATTATTTATTTAAATGTCAAAATTTGAATGGCATCATTAAACAATTTATTGACGTCCTGGGGCGACTTCAAAAGTAAACATGTACGATAATAATGAATCCTTGAAATCAAGGACAATATTCTGTTGTTTTAGCAAGATTTGATTCTATCATGTAAGCAAAGTGCAATAATCAATTTGCATTAATTTATTTGAAAGATAAGACTTTATTTGGTAAGCATGACTCACGAAAAAAGTTCTGCACTCTTCTAGAATGAATATATGACTTCGCATTTCAAATAACGTGTGCAGAAGTAATGATTGAATCCATATTACTCAATACACTTCAAATTTTCAATCATTCATAATTGACCAAATATCATAATGAATAAAATGAAATTATAGCGAAAACAGAATTCTACGAATAGTAGAATAAATCAGTTAGAACTATAAAGTACTTTAAAAGTAGTATCCTTTACAAACACTGTACAAAAGACCCCTCTAATAATTTTATAGCAGTTTTTAAGCTCACTTAGGAAATAGTATATGAAATTATGTCATTAAAATTTTAGCAGTTTATTATACTGTATTATCATAACAAATTTTTGAAATCTAACAAACCAGTACAAAAATCACAAAATTTGCAAATTCTAAACTATAAACCGAGCCCAACCCAAAACTACAGTAATTGTATTTCATCTTCAAGTCCATGGTTCCCGTCACCTCTGGACAATAATCGGTTGATGGATTTTCTCTGTCAGTGGGAAAGATAACCAACTGGGAAAAGGGAATTCGGATGGCTCCAAGTCCATTATGTTGGCTGAGCACTGAATAAAAGCGATGATGAATAGGACACACACAACGTAAACACTTTTGTTTTCTTGTTGACATATCAGGGACGGGAAGGTTAGGGGTACTTTCAGTGACTGGATGGATTGAGAATAGTTAGCTGATGAATGGAGTTTTGTGGAATTTTCTCTTTTAGTGTGTTTAATTTTCAATTAAAAGATTTGTATGACAATATTTCCGTTTGACCCTTGTTTGAGAAAATGTGAGATATTTCAAGTTCTAAAAATATTATTTTCTAATAATAACAAATTGTATTGTCCGTTTCACATGAATTATACTCCACTTCTTGGTCTTGGAAGGCGCGTTACTCTGCTAGTATTTTCTAAATATTCTTCAAAATATAAAGTTAAATTTACATGTCAACTCTAATATCAATACCATTCATCAATAATAAGTTTTGTCAAACATTGATAGAACCTCAAAATCAAAAGTGCAGTATAATTCATGTGAAATGACCAATAGTATAGGCAGAGATTTTGATTATGATAAGCTATAACTCGATACACATCTTCAAAAATATTTTGTAACAGCAGAATCTAAATATGATTTATGTAATAATGTTTTATTACAACTTTTATCATTTTCCTCCAGAAAAAAAAACGTTCGTGACCCACTAGTAATATTTCAATTTTGGGTAGTTTTGTTGTCCTACTTTCCTTCCGTTTTGAAATTAATACAGGTAAAATTATTATTAATTATGTGATGAATTGATAATGTAATAGAACAAACTTATCTTCCGTAATTTTGCTGTTTCGAGAAAAGGCTATTTAGACTATTAATATTAAAATCGAAACTCTTATTTTTACGCAGTATTTAACCCATTTCCCGTAATCAAAACTTCAGCTGCATCATCATGATGTTTCTATTACGAAATATACCCAACCACATCTTTAAAAATACAACAAAACTGAAAACACTTTACCCTATATATAACCATCCACAACAAAAACTCAGCCATGAACGAGAACCATCTCAAATTTCTCAGGAACAACAACCATTGTCAATATTTCAAGAAGATGGACACCTTGTTTTCTTTCTTTCTTTCTCAAGGTTACACAAGCAAAAGAATACGAAAGAAAGTTACAAAGGCAGGGACCTAAAACAACAATAACAAACGTTTCCTCTTTACCACCTGCAGGTGATTGTATTTTTGTCAATTCATTCTCATCTCACGTCAAGCTTTTGCTTTTTGGCTTATCCATCAAGTTAAATAAAGAAGTAGTGGAACAACTAATGAAAAGAAAGAAGAAAAGAAATGGAGGGAGTGTGAGAATCGTTAGTTGGGTTCTGTTCGAGGTCTCGCCGTTAGGTGGACGTTATTATGTTTGATTGGGTTTCAGTGTGGTCAATTTTAGACAATCGGTGTGATTTGATTGATTGGATTTTAAGAGAGTCCTCGGTTCCCAATGAAGAATACTGTACCTTACTGTCTTCCTTGAATGCAAAACGTTTTCGATCATGCTGTCGTTGTTTGAACTTTTTATATTTTTCAAGTATAATATTGTATCAATAAACCACACGATCAATGATCAAGTAATTCGGAAATTTTTAGATTTATTTATGAAGATTTCATAATTATATTATTGCGACTCACAAAGGCACCCAAAGTTATGTTCGTAAGATGTTCTAAAATATTTTTAGTTATCTGGATAACGACCTACGACGTTTGCATATTTAAATATATTATTTAATGTTTCTATCACCAAACTACTACACACATGACTGTTAAATCTATATATTGTATGGACGTCATCTAATTTATATAAGACTTAAATGCCCATTATTTTCCAACACAGATTAAAAGTCACTTGAGAATCGAGTACAATAGAGAACAAAGAAAGTAAAACGGGATTTGTGTGTTTGAAAAAGGGACATCGTGCTGAAAAATATTACAGGTTTAATGCCATCTATACATTCCTCAGAAAAATATAACTCCGAAAACCACTTATCTTCCACGACACCATAAAGACGTCAATAACAAACTATTCAAGGAAGTAAATATTTATCCTTTTTACGATTATTCAGTAGCGATGAGCGTCATCTTAAATTCCAGAACTTAATTCTTTCAAGTAATAAAACAAACATTTGAATTACAAAATTTCCACCTCTGAAAGAGCTGCTCCATTTGTTTAATATAAAAACAAAAACATTTTACGCTCTTGCTTCCTCAGTGAGGGGTATTAGGTAGCTGACTGGAAACTAGTTAACGAACGCAGCAACCTACAAAAAATAATGAATTTAATTGGAAAAAGGAAATCAAGTGACAGTTTAATATCCTTCTCAGTTTTTACCACACCCGCCTATCACCGAATTGAAAGGAAACCGACGGACGGAATCAACTTTATGTAGATCACATTAAATTCAACTACTTTCGTTTTACATAAAGTTTTGAAATTATTGAAAATACCGATTACAGGTGTCAATGCTTGTTAGGAAGAAATGTGAATAGGTATCGATAAAATTTTGTAAGCAGCTGCTGGAAATATTTGTCCAGTCTCAAGATAAATAATTGTTCTTGCTGACATTGAGGTATTTCACCACTAGTATACCTGAATTAATTTACGTTGAATTGTTCTATGCTGTTTCCTAAATATATAGACTACGTAAAAATACGTCATGTAATGACTCTTATACATTAGAGCGATATTTCCTAACTTTTTATGGGACGATTTTCGAAATTCCATTACGCATAGCAGAAAAAAATGGGATTTTATTACTTATTACCGAAGAATATTTTTGACTTAAACAATTTTAACAATTTATCAAACTACAAGCAATCTATTATAGCACACCTACTTTATTTTAATCGTATTTGTTAATTTGTTAAAACAGAAAACAGCATAAACAAAAAAAATGCAATTTGGACATGGAACTATTCCGCAGAATTCTAAAATTAACACTTTATTACACATTTACTTCACAGTTTTATTAAGATAACAAAGTGTTTTTATCATTTTATAACCAATTCGTCAATGCACCACATGACATTAACATGGTGGCAAATAGTAAAGTCATAAGTAAGTCTTTTGTCATCTATCTTTATTATTTTATGACCACTGTTATTACTTGTCCACCTCGTAAGCATCAGACCTATTTTAGCATTGACTCCACACATTTTATTACGCTGTAAATCTTTTTTCTGTCGTTGTATATGTCCGCTTGTTGTATACAATAAAGCTGGCTTTAGATTGCAGTGAAATATACACTTTGATAGATTGGGCAATTAACGTAATTCAATCGCTTGTTCCACCCGTCAGCGAAAACAATACAGGGTAGATGTTGGAAAATAAACTATAAAATAATGCAGTGTAGGATAAAAAATTATGGGATAATGTAGTGTTTGTAAACTGTGGATTGTAGACATAACATATAACAGGATGTGCTCATGTTTATAGTTATTTTATGAAATATTATGGTCTAGGAAAATGTTTTTGGACGTTGGTAGTATATTAGTATAATTATGTGATGAATAAGCTTTTAATTTTAGAACGTAATTATATTCTTTTATTAATGAGTTTATTTTATCAGTGTTTAATATCAAATTTTCATATAATGTTTGCTTGCTAAAGGTAGGATTTCGCCTCTCCGGTAGCATGGAAATGTGGTTATTTTTTATGAAAAAGATATATAGCTATTACCTACGACATTGAAGAAAATCCGCCCCCCTAACCCCTATAAGAATTTTCGCCAAATCTTCAATTTACTGCAGATTCAACCTGACCAGATCTGATGACTGAAATTTGAATTTAGAACGTTCTGCTGAATTTTTACTGGAACACGAGAATATATTTCATTGTGTCTTCAAACGGATACAACAACAGAAAACAGAAACACCCCTTATTTGGCACAAACAACACCACCTTAATTTAATTTACACTCACGTTCATAAAAAACACATACAACAACTATAAAACAAAAACGTTAAGACGAAAAATATGAACATACCCCCTCCCGCCCCTAGAAAAAAGAAAAACAATAAACAATCTCCAACATAACAACAAATCCTCCGAAAAGACCAGAGGTCCGATCTTTTCAGCATCCCTACTGATGCTAGTAGCCAAGTCATTCCTCTACAGTAACCCATCTACCTCCCGCCTGAGGGGAAAGTCATACACGAAGTCATGTCAACGCATAATCATGAAGTCATTGGAAGTCTTATTGTTTTGTAAGTCTTTATAAGTCAATGAAAATATTGGAAAAATAATCAAGCCCTCTGCATATATGGTTTTCTTTAAAATATTTGAAGTCTACGTCATTCAAATCTATATCGTTCCGTTCAGATATTCAAACTCCATGAAGCTATTTTATCAAGTAATTGCACGTTCTAACAAGTCATTAGTTCACAAGTTGACAATATTGACAATTGAGAAGCTGTTTATGATTGATGCACTTAAAAATTCTCGTAAGTAAAAAATGTACAGTTAAATTATTCAAACTCCGATACGTCAAGTCGAATTCATTAATTATTTCTAAATGTTTTCAAAATTTGATTGTTATTTTAGCTTAGTTTCAAAAAAACTCTGTAAGTCTAACTACAGTATTACACACTCCGATGCAAGACTGACCAACCCCTCTGTAATCCAACCCCCTCCCCGTCATTCCAGTACCCTTTCTGACATTGCCCATCCAAGCAGTTAACGAGCGAGGTAATACATGGACTGAACGTGCCTGCCATGAGATCCCGCTGTCATTGTTTCAGTTTCAGCTTTTCAAGCGTGACCAAGAGATTTGCTCAACAATAAGATCACGATTATTACGACATACGAATTAATGGTAGAGCGAAAATAACAAAAAGGTGGGGTTTAAAGTATGAAAAGAAAAAGAATATACAATAGGAGTTTAGGGAAAGAAATTCGGAGTTGGATGAATATTGTTTTTCTTTGAGATTTAAAAATATATTCATAAAAATTAATCCTTCAAGGTTTCAACGATTAAAATAAACTTTTTCTAGTGCGAGGCACTAAAATCAACATAATGTTTTGATAGAATAATTATGGAAATAAAATGAAAAAAATTTGATAACTATTTGAAACTCCCCTCCCATATATTTGCTCCAATTTTGAAATAGCTATACTCCTAGGTGCTAGTTTTTTCTCCGGAAACCCAAACAAATGTTCTTGAAGCAACAAGAAATTATTCTTCACTGGAAAATAAATTATTCTACTGTGAAACTCTCACTCCATACTTATTTAACAACCTGAAAGCACTAAAAGAACGCACTGATCAATGGCTACAGTTCATTACTAGCAACTTTCTGGAGCAACTGTAGGGTAAAATGGCTTATGGATTACTTTTCTGTCAAATGAAACTCTCATCAATCCTATTGCAGACTCACATGTTTCCCCTATTTGACTCCGTTTGCAAATGTGGAGTAGGAACTAAGCTCTTGGGGATGACTGTGATATTGTACGAAATCTGTTGTGAAATGGTACTTATCTTGAGTCACTTCTTTCATGGAGTTTGCTCTAGTGAATTTTATGAAATGCAACATTTAAGTTTTCAACACCATTTCATCCATTTATTTTCTTGTTCGATTACTAATAAAGGCAATAATACTTTTAAAAAGAGTAATAACATGAGTATTTCCAATTGATATATATTTGCTGAATTGACTGAACTCAATTTTCGATTACTAAGTTTTCTTGTATTTCTATATTCTAAATTTAGAAGCCTGCCCATTGATGATATTATAAAACTTTGTAATTTACACTGAGGGTAATTCACGAAAAGAATTTCCTCTGTAGTAACAAATGATGACATTTCAGAGAGGTAATATTGAATTTATTCGACACCAGTCTGCTCTTTTGGAATAATTTCGACAACAAATCAAATATGAATTTCGAAGCACAAGTGAAATTGAAATTAAGTTAATAGTATTAAAAAAAATGTTAAAATTAGTTTCTAACATATTTGGCATAATTATTACTTAAATTATTTTGATAACTCTAAAACACAATATTTTCATCAAATCGTACTAAATACAAAATAAAGTAGCAAACATATCATCTGAGACAACTTCTGAATTCTCTTCCAAAAGGATCTTTTGAGGAGAGAAAAGTTTCACGAGAAGTTAGCTTCAACTAATTTCAAGGTTGGGAGATTTTCAAGAACTTTCATTTTAAACTCAAGTGTCATCCATTACTCCAGAGACCAGAGAATTTAGTATTACTATGGGAATTAAATGAAGTATTAAGAATGCTGCGTTGAGAGATATTCTACGAGCGTGCTCAAGTACGCGTTTCACCGGTTACAGTGATTTCAAATTATTTTTAAGTGTGCGTATAATTTTTCAATTTACCTTTCTGACAATATCAGAAGAGATTCTGTTTTCTGCTACTGGCATTTTGAAATTTCCCATGTTTATGGATATTCATACTCCTATATACATTTTTTTCTAGATTTTTATAAAAATATTTTTTTTTTCTAGATTATTTATTAGCACAGAACTTAATTTTAGTGGACAAATTTTCCAAAAGAAATTTGAGTTAACGGTACTTCAGATTATCGATCATAAGAAATTATAAAATATTTTACAGTATTGATATATTTTTATTGTTTTAGAAATATATTCACCTATAGAATAAATATCAACATATTGACACCAACAATGAGAAATAGAATACATAAGGTTAGGTGTTTGCCTTTTATTGAAAACAACTGCAGTTGGAATAGATATTGCAATGAAAGACTTTATAGCCTGTTTTTACTTTAGTATTAAATTCAGAAACATCCATGTTCAAATCTCTGAAAACAACCATATACTTCCAATGCAAAGAATTAAGGCGTGGATCTCAAAGACATCTCGAAAATCCCTTAGCAGAGAGACATGGACTTAACATTTCACCTTTGAAAACCCCCGTAATCCAAGGAAGTGACGTAACAACATAGATTAACGTAAAATACTTCTCGAACACACCCAATCGACAAATGAACTTTATACAAACTTCAAAACAAACTATTTCCAGAAACACAAAACCAAATTGCCTCCGTTCAGGATTAACACGCTGTGAAAACACCCATATGCCTCCGAAAAATATCTCTCGAACGTTAACATGTATCAAATCCTTTTTTATTCATTCCAAAAGTATTAGAAAACCTTCTAAAAAAGGCTTCTCTGCACTTCCCTTGTCTGTCTCCTGCTGAGAGGCTTAACAACTCTATCTAAATGCTTCTTCAACCAGAAAGAGCAGCAAACTATCCTTAGTTCTTTAGGCGGCAGATGGCATGGCATAAATCACTTGGTATAAAAAGCTTGTTAGGCCGTTAGTTAGTTTGGAAATTAAATTTTTGTATAATGGAGTGATGTGAATTATTTGATGTAGTTATATCTGAAAGTTATGAGGTTTTCTGGGGAGGGGTGCTGCTGGGGTCAGGAATAGTCTGTGTCAAGTCATTTTTTTATCTTTAGGTTTCTGGGTGCAAAGATCAGCACAAATAAACTGTTAGCATTATCAACTGCGATGTCCAATTAATACATTATATTTGAAGTATCGGGTGCTACTTACTATTTCTTTCATATTCCACTCCATATTGTAATAGGGATGCAGGATCTTTTATGTTTGCTGTCAACATACAAGGAACTGTGTCGTTCAGTACTGTTTTTGGATTGAGACAGTTGTTATTTATAGGAATAATATTGCTTGAGATAAAACTACATTATAATTAGAGAATTTTAGTCGGTTTTAGTGTTTTACAAGCAATCAATTTGATATTGTTATTCTGTGGCATTTGTCAATTTACTATATGTAAACATCAGAGCATGTAAATAAACATATTATTGTTTTGCCTTTTGTCATCCACATCCTCAGTCAGTGAATTGATTTCTATAGTTACAGAAATTTTAATTAACAAGACGTTCGTAAATTATTACGGGGTGGAGAACACCACGAACAAATTTACTACATGGAGACAAAAGTGTAAATTTACTACATCACTTATTACCGTCACTAAACCGTATAAAGCAATACGTACACCCAACGCATTGCATTGATTTCGTCCACATAACAAATAACTCCGAAACACAATAAGAAATAAGAAACCTTGGACCCAAAGACACTAACAATGGCACACCTTTTCTGCTGAAGAAAAAAGAATAAAAGAAAAAAAGAAATAGAGATGCTAATCCTCCTTTCTTTCGTTAATTCTTTTTTGTATTCTTTCCTTTCTTCAGTCGAGGTGGTTAACTGTAAAGATTTATAACGCCTCGACCCTAACGATTTAGAATAAGGGTGTGTTTTGAGCGTAGAAAACTTCGCACAAGAGTGTTTTGAATTTAGAAAAGGGATTTTTGTTGTTGGTTATTTTCATGGAACTCAGGTTTTTAATTGAATGGAAAAGCATGGTATTGTGGTCTTGAATAGGGTTTTTAGTTACGTTTGATGATCGTTTTTGTTCGGGTTTAATGGTAGTTCTTTGAAATTCAAGTGAATTATTTCTTGCAATTCATTGTTTATAACTTGATGTCTTTATGTTTAATGACAATCATTGTTATACTTTATGACTTTTGTATTTTTTTAAGAATTGAGAGAGGGTTTTTATTAGGTTGCTTGTCAGTAAATCAAATGGCAAAAAATATCAGTTTTATGGCTCACAAGTATATGATACAATATATTAATCACATACAAACAATACAATTGCACAATTAAAATAAAAAGCTATTGAGAATGATCTTTTAATATTTATAATTAACTTTTACGAATAATAATTGGCATTATTTTTTCTGTACTGAACGTTACATTACAATCTTATTTACGGGGTCATCATGTTCAAGTTATATATTTTTTGTACCAAAATATTATAGAGCCGAAATTGTTTCCAAATTACATTATAATCATATGTTCATCAGAAGTTTTAGTAAAATTTTACGGAACTTCAAAATCATTGGAATTCAATTTGGGCGAAACTCCATCATCTATTGATATTTAGTTAAATGTTACATAGCCCATGAAATTGCAAATGAAAATTAAGTGGCGTAAAGCATCCAAAAGAAATACTTCATTTAATTTTCAAATCACTTTTCAACTTGTAACGGTTTCTTCTCTGCGAACGCGTGCTCTAAGCCTTCTTAATCCTCCCGTTGACTTATAGACTTTGGAGAAAATGTGCTTTGTTTGGAGACTATAGAAAGAAAGAAAAATCTACTTAATTCTTTTCCTTTTACTGTTACTTTCACACTAAAAGAAATAAAGAAGATTTAGAAAAGAAACAAAACAAAGACGAAACAAATTTGATTTAAAGCCGAATCAAAAATCGAAACGACTGCGACGATTGTCTCAAAAACCAATAAAAACAACCGAAACGTAAAGACATAAACGAAAAGTTCCACGTGCCAAGTACAAAATACTTCAATGTTGTAATACCATCATAATTTTGAAAGCACCATCACTTTATTTAAACTCTGTAGTTCTTAATTGAGAAAATTTTAAATTGAAAATAGCCAGAAGGGCGGTGTCTCGAGTAATATAATATGATCTCTGAAAAGATAATAAGAGGCTGTCAAGCAAGTTAAATATACTCTGTCACAAAAGGGGCTGGGAAGTTCTAGACGATGGATACAAAGAAAATACTCAGTAAGAAAATATTATTGAATTAAACAATGATAAGGAATGTAAATAAACAGAAGCTACGGGAGAAGACAAGTTTTTGGAGAAGTATGCATCTGTTTGGAGGCGGAGAAGATTCGGTTATTTGGTAATTTAGAATGGAAAGTTTCGTTTATTTTGTTTTTGTTTTTGTAGGAGGATCGGTTTGGATGTCTTCAACAAGTTTTTATGTACACGCTATTTTCTCTTTTTAATATTATTTTGCACAATTTTCAATACGGTATACGTGTGTAATATAGTCTACAGCAAACAACAAAAAAAGTTTAATTTGATCATATGCCAAAGTCATTACTTTCCAACATAAGGAAAACGAATATCCGCCTTCATATCACTTTGAAAATTATTTTATAATGTGGAAACAATTTTGAAAGTGGTAATTTATTTTATAAGATTTCATTGAATTCTCTTGACAGATTTTAATTCATATAAAAGTAAACAATTAAGTAGTATGAGAAAAATCATACAATACGACAGGAAGAAGAGAAATTTTGGGTGTCATTACATATGTAGATTCTCTTTTAATAAATAAAATTAATTAAGTGTACCCTACATACTAAAATACAATATTTGAAGTTTAATTATCGCCTCAGTGGGAACTGTGTCACTTCAGAATTCCCTTGTCTTAATTGTAATAGAAGCTGTCATTTGTGCATATTATTATAATCCAAGAAGGAAGTTGTCTAATTTAGAACATCAAATTACTATTCAACATCTACTACTAGATTATTAGCATTCGTGTTTCATAACATTAACATACTCTCAGATCAAAGGTAATCTTCAGATATTACACAGTGGCGTGTGATACATGTATATAATTTTGACTCATTATACTACAGATTTTGAAAATATTCCCCCAAAGAGAGTTAGAGAGAAAACCAGAGTTGTCGGTAATAAATATGATTACCGGTATACAAAATAGTAGCATAATATAATAAAACTATATTTAATACTCTCCACGTTGTTCATCGTAATGATTACATAAGTTTCCTCATTTGAGATTTTAAAATATTTTCTATTGTTTACTGCAATGAAAATAATATTGCTAAGATTTTTTCATTTTTTTTATTTCAATATGGAAGGCAATAATTTATTTAACTGCTTGTACTTTACAAACTGAATAGTATCAATTTCAATAATAAATAATAATATTCCAGCATAAAACAGCACAGACTATTCTTTCTAGCAGTCCTGGAAAGTATTTACTTGTTGGTATACTAACGTCTCTAGAAAAATATTTTCGTTATCAGCAGCACCAAACGAGATCGAACATTTCTAGTTTACAGCAGGAAACAGTAACTGTTATAGATCTGCAATCTATATAAAAACTTGCACATAATCTTCCCGTCAATCATCGACATGTCAGCGAACAGTAGATAAGTTCATTTTCCTGACATAAAAGCCCGAGGTGCGAAATCAACAGCTTCTCAAAACGAGAAAATCTGCTCTTGGTATTTTGTTGCTCCGTGAAGAAATATCTTGATGTGAAAATTATCGCTCCTTTTTTAGCAAAAGGAAATGAAATACTTCCTTGTTGGTTAACGTCATGTTAACAGAGAAATTTTCCGTCTGTTTAACGTGACTGAGCGAATGAAATATGGTGCGGTTCCTGTTTGTGGTTACTGAGATAGTTCTTGTCTCATGTTACAAACGTACACCAAAAGATGGATGGTGTAGAAAAATTATATCTTTCATCAAAAAATATTTCCGTCCTGAGATGTAAAAATGCTTTAAAAGAACACTTATAGTGTTCCATATTTATTCATTTTATCTTTCAGTATCTTTTCGTTTCCTTTTTTTTTTTTTTTTTTTTACAGTATTTGAAATTCGCGGAAATATAGTAAGGGAATAATCATAACCTTTGCTGATTATTTATATATCAAAAATAATTTAAAGGTATTTTATATTGGGTATCTTAGTAGCCTATGTAAACATAAGTGGCTAATTAGTTTCGAATCTTTCAATACATCAAGTATTAATTCGTCACGAACAGTTTGCAGCAAATATAAAATGATATTAACTACTTTTTTTTAATCTATACCTGTACATTAATTTTATATAGTACTTTTATTTCTTCAAATGTTTCCAATAAATTTTAAAAATTCTTAAACTAATTTCCCTTTTTCTTTCATTTCAGGTCTAACAAGTGAATTGTTCTATGTCCGAGAGGGAGTGATCAATGAATATGCAATGCATTTTGTGGTTCCTATTCCAGCTCATATTTCAGATCTTCATTTCAGCTGGCAAGCTTTGACGAAAAGACCTGTAAGTGAAATCACACTAATTAGTTATGGTTCCAAAACACTGCTTCGGTTCCATGTATTAAAATATAGATTTATTCACAAATCACAATCCATATTCTGTTCATTATAAAATACATTTTGATTTAGTTTATAACAATATTACCTTTTTGCTGTATCATAGCAATATATATAGTATTATAACAGGAACTAAAAAAAGAAATCATGGTATTTCAAAATATAATCAAGTTTGTGAATTTTGAATATCATTTCATTCGGTAATTTATTGATATTTAACTATTAATTGATACAACAAATAATTGCAAGAACATAAATATGATATATTGTACATAGAACATATTATCTTACTTTTATGTAAAAATATGATAATCCAGTAGTTTTTTGTTTAGTATAGCATTACGTGAGCAAATTCCTGCTTTTGAAGGTGTGGTACATTACCAAATCCAAACAGAAGGTTGAAAAGTTGGTTTTACTGCTTTCTTATATTCGTAAAAGGAAGAAAACAAGATAGCGAACCATTTTAGTAGCAACATGTTTACAATGTATGTCAGAACTAAAACAATTTATTAACTTAATGCTTATTTGGTTCTATGCAAATTTGACAGCCGAAATAACAAAGTAATTCTGTTCAGACCTTGAAATGTTACATAGTGTTTATTTAATAAACACAGACGTTGATGTGGTTATTACAGAAGTAGAAATTAAAATTCAGTTCACATTTAAAGAAGGTGTGTGGGCTTACAGTTGTTTATTTCGATTCATTGGAATTATATGTATATAATGGATGAAATATAATTAAATGATGCTAATTAATAGCCAATAAAAATACAGTAATACGGTGAAAAAAATTATTTTGACATACTTTTTTTTCACAGCGGGATGACATCTTTTTCAGCACACAGATTCCGTTTCACTTTCTTTGTTCTCTATTGTATTCGCTTTCCCAAGAGACCGATAAGCTGTGTGGTAAAAGATGGCTTCCCGCAGAAAAAAAGACCCCTTTAATAATGAGAAAAAATGTTCAATCGTCTGATGGGTACCATCATCATTACGTGGTTGAGGACAATCTTATCCAATAAAGCTTTAACCTGCGATATTTTTGCCGACTACGCAGGCTTCTATTGTTAAAAATTGGTCCTTTGTTTATAATTAAAAATCACCGAGCACAAACAATGAAAACCTCAGTTCTTTCTGTCAGAGAACTCTGCTGAGTCGGTCTTTTTCTTCTAATAAACAAATACGTTTGATATGGCTTTCTCAAAAGCCTTCGAGTGAAAATTACGACCTAATAAATCCCTTCAAAGGTCTCTGCCAGGGTGAAACTTTGGCCCCCCTTTTGTTTATTTAAAAGCGAGTTATTAATGAGGTTCTGTATTTGACACTTTCATGCTGGTAAAATAAGTTTGAAATTTATGGGAATAGTTTCGTGGATAGAGCGGAGAACCAGGCATTAGTTTCAGATTTCTCTGATTTTCGGGGGTTGAATGCTGATATAATTTAGGGAAGGAGTTGGAGTAACTTTTGAATAAATAATTATGATGATTCTGCAGTTACGTGAAAGCATTTGGTGGAGTTATAAATTTTCATCACAATATAACAATGCTCACAAAGCATAAATTATGCTGTTGTCACCAAAAATAAAATTATTGTTGTTTGCTGGTATTTGAAATGAAGTATAGTAATTCAAATTTTCCAGTTATAACACAATTTCATTGGTTCAAGCGAATTAATATTATATTGTGTCAATAAAACAGTATTTAAAAAAATATTTCTATTAACAGGTGCAGATCAAAATATATTGAACATCTAAGGACTAAAATTTCATCAGATAATAATGTTCTAGTTTCACACATAAACTTTTATTCGTAAACTATTCGTAAAAACTTGCTACCAGAATGTAACCAGTTTTAGGAAAAGTTGATATCAAATAATCCAAATTAAAATATTAAATAAATTTATTTAACCGAGAACTGACCCTGATTAGTATGAATTACTTTATTATTCACTTCACAGTACGAAAAGTGGCAAATAAATAGTAACCAATGTTACTCCTTATCCTAATCAGTATGCAACAATCGCTACTTCACTTTATTTGTTCAGTATAAATTGAGGAGAAATCGATAAACCTGTATTGTATTTTCATGTACTAAATATGATGTTATTTCTGATGAATGTTATTCTGTAGACGAATTCTAATTATTATTTCCAGGAACTTTACAGAAGGATCAATCCTTATCTTTTTAGAAGATTTCCCCTTGTTCTCGCATGTTACATTTTCTTCTTCGCAATTTCTCAAACTTAAAGTAACTAAACACAAATGAATGGGAAGAAGAAAGAGAAAAGAAAGGCAAAAAAAGACGACTTCCCTTTTCTGCTATAAGCAATCTTCCTTTCGGTCCATTTTTTGCCCATTCTTTCTAATTAGGGCAGCTGTGCAAACAGTTCGTTCTGAGCATGCGCCAGATTAAAAGCGTTAAGTCGAAGTGTATATTTACAGTGTTTCAAGAGCATCGTGTCAGGGGTGCTTGATAGACCACTTAATATTCCAGAGGTCGTCATGGTCATTATGGAATAAATACCCAGAAAGGGAAACAGTCTCATTGAAATTACAGGGTTCATCTAACTTATTTCTATGCTTATACATATAAGAGTGCTCTTAAAATTAAACTTCGTATTTTTAATTTAAAAAATAATATGCAAACATCTTTATTAGAAGAAAAATTCTTGCCCACGGTGTAACTCAAACCCACACATTTTGATTATATTCTAATTATTTAATCAATGCTTTGAGAATGGAAATTATTTCTTGTTTCATAACTCTGCACGGGAATAATACTGTAAGGTTGTGATCTTTTTCTATATAATCAAAATATCCAGTCTTTCTCATTTCTAAGACGACTGGAAACTTATGGTAACCCACTTTCAACGTTAGACTTTCTGTTCTAATAAAAACTAAAGTTGTGCTGAGAGTTCTGACATACTTATCCAATGACCAATAAGTTTGAAATTGGTATATTATTAAAACTATTTCAATGTAAATATAAATCCTAAAAATGAAACCAAATATTTATGACGTTTTACTGATATACTGTATGGATCCACAATTATCTGCTGTAATATGTTAAAAGAGTCCTACAATGTTTTTCTCTCATCTGGGGTATCGAGTGCAATAGAAAACAAATAATTTGAAAGGGGGAGTACGGAAAATTGTACAGGAAAACGGGGCTCCCGACTATCATAAATTTTATTTAAAGTATTTGACGTTTTGAACAACCTTTCCTAAATATCTGTATTTTCATTTCAGCTTCCATATTCCGTAAGCGTGGTAGTATCCAACCAAGAAGCTCTTCCTTCACCTCAAATCAACATTTCTGGCAACGGGGTAGTTCCAACACACGTTGAGACATTTCGTATATTACTACCATGTAGTGGAGCTGTCAGCGCAGAGGTGGACGTCACCCTTTCTATTAATGTTACTCTAAGTCATCATAATAAGAATATTACTTCACTTACATTCAAGAGGAAGAAGATTTGTCTAAAAGGTAAGATTATTTTGTCACTTTCTTAGAAAGAACTTTGTTCTTATTTTGGAATTTCGCTGCACGCAGGAATGCTGATTCTTCATATTTGACGTACAGAAAAACTTACAGAATCGATCACTTTAAGATAATCAAGTGCTTGTTAATTCTTTCTTTCACTAGGTGAAAAATTTTAATGGAAATTATGAAATTCCAAAACAGAGTCATTAATACAACATTTATTAGTATTTCGCTTGACGCGAGACAAACGTTATAACTTTTGAAAAGGTTTCTCTCTTTTAATCATCCGAGACAACGAAATCAAGAGTTTTTTCATCTTCTCCTAAATTCCAGAAGTCAAAATACATTACTTCAGATCAATCCAACACTCGAATACTGATATGCTGAAAGACGTCTCTAAAAATACAGATACTTTTTTTTTAACTAGAGGAAAAAATTGGAGAAGCTGAAGATATAGAAAGAGAACTCAACCAATTTATATTTTCAGTCACTGTATTGTCACTATACAGATTACTCATTGGAAATAAAATCAATTCCTCTTTACAATATTAAATTCCAAAAGTCAAACACTCTTTTAACATTCTTCAGACAATGACACAAGAAAATTTTATTCCTCTAGGTGTTCCAGTGCCGTTTCAGTACACTCCTGTCAATAACGCTGTCACAGTAAATGTTCCTGAGCCCAGCAAGACAGAAAGAAGTACGTTTTACATCGCCATAGGTTCAGCAGCTGGACTTTTGTTAGTTCTTCTAATCGTTTTTGCTGGGTTGGTAGCGAAAAAGAGGAAAAATAGAAGGCATGGAGAAATTCTAAGGTAGGATTAGAATTTTTTTTTTTCACTTTTCTTATGGGATTTCAATTGCTTAGAATTAGTCGACATTTTCCTATTTATTACTTTTGATTCATAAAATTTAATTTTTATACAAGCGTACTTAATTTTACTGGTGAAATTGCAACGCCTTTATTTTGAAATAAAAAAAATTAAATTAAAAAACTATGAAAGTGGAATACCATGAATCAAAAAGACAGATACTTAATTTAAATTCGTTTTACAATCTCAGATAAAATTCAATATATTCAATTTTCCTTTCATAAAACCTTTAAGAATACATGTTGAAGGAATTGGTTCAAAAAATCAAAACTAACTTCTTGAAACACTCCTATTCTTAGGGATTCACGTAATGGATCTGCCACTAGTCAAGCAAGTCAACCATTCCTAACAATAGAAGTACCTAATCATTATACATCAGTTTCATCTACTAAATCTGGTTCTGGTGCACCCAGTTATGCCAGTTTCAAACCAGTACCATCTTACCACCATGTTAGTCAAAGCACTTTGGATGACAGATCCAGAGATGTGGATGATACCATCGCTGAATTAACTTTAGATAGGTAAGTTAATTATTCTTGATATATAATGAATACATTTTTAAGTACAGTGATTTTCGAATTTCTTTTTTTACAATGTTTTATTTATTGTATACTGGAGAGGGCCAGATAGCAAAATAACAACAAAAGTCAGCTGTAGTCTCCAAGACGCAGCTACGTAGACTTGAGATAGCCTAATATAAGAGTAATTTTGAGCTAGAAAAATCTAAAGTTTCTAAGTGCAATTTTACCTTTAGACTATCGTCCTTTATTCAATTCATATACCCTTTATATATATGTGGTACTGATGTTGACGTGACGCACCCAAAGTCGGACGTACACGTAACGCACCCAAATTCGGACGTACACGTAATGCTGTAGTGTCCAAGACGCAGAGACGTAGACTTCTCGTTTATATGGATGATAAAATGAAACACTATTTTAATTTAGAGTTTGATTTATTATGAATTTTATTATAAGAAATGTATTAAATAAAATTAATATGTCAATCATATTTTGTATTCGAAAGTTTATCTTTTCCCACTTGTCATGGATGAAGTGATTAATTAATAGTATTAATAAAGGACGAATCTAAAAAATATCAGGTAGCATAATAATTATTTCAAACTTTCATTATTCTGTATTATTGTTTCAGATGTAAAATTCGTCTTCGAAGTATTATCGACGAAGGTACTTTCGGAAAAATATACAAAGGAACGTTTTTAGAAGAAGGGGGAGCAGAAATCGATGTTTCTGTAAAGACTGTTAAAGGTAAGATAAGTTTTATTTACAATTGCCTGATTGAATTGTCGTCATTTCAGTTGTTCCTGCTCAGACTGATGCTCATAATTATTGTGCTGATTTATTTACAACTTCGTCCGAGATGAGATGAAAGTTACAATTTATGAAAGAAGAGAACTTTACTGACCTCGTATTGTCGTGTCTCGAACTCTCGCTCTCAATTTGACTTCCAGAATTGAAACGAGCAACGAGGGCAAGAGCATTTGTTTCTTAATTAAAAATAAAATACTTTTTGCTTGCTGAGAGTAAAACAAACAGCCTAAAAAAATCTTGAAAATAAAATTATAGTCTTTCACAACATTTATAATATTATATATCCACTGTTTATATTTATAACCATAAATAATCCAGCTTAAAACTTCGAAACTTTTATCCACACCTTTTTAACACCTGATTCTCTTTTCCCCAGAAAACTCTTCCACAATTCAAATATCTCTCTTGTTAGAAGAAGGATTGAGTCTTTATGGATTGGCTCATAAAAATATTCTTTCAGTATTTGGAGTTTCTGTAGAAGAAAAAGCTCCTCCATATTTACTCTACCTCAACCCAGGATCAACAAACCTCAAAAGGTAAAGATTTACACCATATTTTAGGATTTGCATCGAAAGAAGTTCAGGTGTTAGATTGATTTTGTTACGTTGTTATAGGTATGAAGATAAGAAACTTATAAATTGAGTTGGTTTATCTTACGACTTTCAATATTTTTAATGACTAGCATTTTTACATATGTGAAAATCGAGACGAAAAACTGATTATTCTAATATGAAAGCACGATATAAGATTGATAATCTTATAAAAGTTATAATACTGGTATACGTAATTATTTCACAATACTTTTTCTCTTTCGCGATCTTTGAACAGAATAAACTAGAATCATAATCTGCGCATTATTAGAAATTTTGTATTTTTACTAACTGCAGTTTCGACTTTTAGAAAAGCATTATAAACTATGTTGATTATAGTTATAAAAGCATCACGGTTTAAGTTTATTTTATTGAGAACGTCAGCGCAGTTTAAAAGCATTCCGTTTAACGATACAGACACTATAAAAGTTAATACTCGATTAACAGCAAATCTCTCACAAAAATAAGTCTACGCTTTCGAATATACTTTTCAATTTCTTCCCTTGATTACTTGCAAATAAAAATATTCTTCGGTAGATGCTCTTCGTTCTCTCTATTAAACTTTAATTCTCCTTTTTTGCCCAGGTTTCTCCACCAATGCAAGTCATCATCAGAAGGCATTTCACTTAATTTAAATACACAAGAAGTAATTTCTATAGCACTTCAAATAACCCAAGCTATGCAATTCTTATTACGAAGGAAAGTGTTACATCAGGATATAGCAACACGGAACTGTGTGTAAGTAAATTAATTTAAAGTATATTGTTGCTTGATTTACGTATTGTTGCATGACAGTATTGTGTAAATTATTGTAAATAGATAATTAAACCTTTTTTTAAATATATTGACCCGGTTATGTTAACAGCGTTACTATAAACGGCGATTAACAAAAAATGGAATTTTGTTCTGTTCATTTGAGTCTTTGATAGTACTGTACCGTTCAGAGAAATATTTTTTCTTCTATTTTGCTGAAAAGCATAAGTATGTAATTTTGCGTTAATTTTAATGTTCCAGATAGTATTTTGTATTTACAAATTTCTAAGATTTTTATATAGTCCATTGACTTGATTTTCGGATTGTCTTTTTCGATTCTTGTGTTGGTTTTCTTTGTACAAAAAAAAGTATAAAATATTTACGATTGAAGAATTATGATTTCAATAATAATGTTCATATCTCCGTATTACCAACTCTGTTACATCCTTGATTTTAAATATACAGTAGAGCTTCATATAAGCACAACAACCTTGATTGGTATCACCATGTAATACTAATCTATAATTTTATGGAAGACTGCTTGATACCCTAAAATGCTTTTCGGAACAATGATTTTCCTCTCATTAAAGACTTCGATCAAAAAGGTAGTGTTTACAACTTTGCCAACAGTTTATTATAAAACCTTTATGGCATGGACTAAAAATAAATTTATAGTTGAACCATGATGGAAATTTTGCTTAAATTATTATTGAAATTCTCAGAAAGCTTTTATAAACTGTTGTAATCGTCTCTCAGCAAAAGGAATGTGATTTATATTTACGAAATGTTTTTTTGTTTCATAATTGCTATTGTTTTTCTATAATTGCTGGACATATTAATATTATTTTGGTCAATATAATTAATAGTTATAGAACTGGTTTGTGAATAAACATTCAACAACGTTAAAGAAAAATATAAAACATCATGTGCTCAAAGCAATAGCAAAAAACATTCATCGTTACTTTAGCCTTTTCTGCTATTTTCATCATAGATAAAGAAAAATGTCAGGTTCTTCAATCAATGGTCATTTTTGTTATTAGCATAAATTAACAAGCAATTAATTTTATCTCCAAGAATTGAAATAAAAAATCCACTACAAAACCAAAACCATCAATATTACTCAAGAAGTTTCATTTCTCCAGCGATCATTAATAATCCAAACCACTCAATGTTCTTTTCCACATGATAAAGCACTATTGTTTCAACTATAAAGTGACATTCTAACCTTGAATTTTCCTCTTCGATAGAATTGATGACAAACTTCGTGTGAAGGTGACAGACAATGCCCTGTCACGTGATTTATATCCAGAAGATTATCACTGTTTGGGTGATAATGAAAATAGACCTATAAAGTGGATGGCTCTTGAAACTATCTTGCAACGGAAGTATTCTGAAGCGTCAGACGTTGTAAGTACTAAAATAAAATTGGTTTTAATTAGTAGTTATAATAGTGTTATTGTGCACATAGTTAATTAAACTTAGAAAATGATTTGCATTTCATTTTCATTTGATACTAGACGAAAATGAGAAATTATGGATGGTTCCCATCTCTGCTGGAAGTCAATTCCAGATAAGAACGATAATTTTCTCAAATCACTTACTGCAATATTTTTTTTTATTTAGTTTCATTCGAGATGAGACGATAGAATATCAACAGATCACATAATATACTTTCGAATTGTGAAGTCTATATGGCAAAGAACTACTTCTCTTTGGCAAACTCTTCCTGCAACAGT
Organism: Campodea plusiochaeta; assembly: GCA_034698565.1. Lineage (NCBI taxonomy): Eukaryota > Metazoa > Arthropoda > Diplura > Rhabdura > Campodeidae > Campodea > Campodea plusiochaeta. The sequence continues at coordinate 29,092 of JAQIWE010000146.1, forward strand.
AAAATAATCGACATTAAAATTATTTAAAACTCGAATTTAATTCTGTTTTCGTATTTTTAATTAGATAATAATTACATATTCAAGAAATTTTTACAATATATATTTTGTATCATGTCATGAGAAGTCAGTCAAAATGCACAAAGAGTGTAAGGTGAATGAATCACAATACCAAAAAGAATTGTAAGAAGAAATTCATATGAAAGATTCAATGTTAAGGTCGTTCGGTACCTGGAGACAGGTATACGGATTTCCATTATGCATAATTAATTCATTTCTCGAAGTCTATTGGAAATATTTACTTAATTCTTTCACTAATTGAAGCGCATGGAAGAATTCTATGCCGTCTCTAAACGAAAATCTCGATTATC
>JAQIWE010000147.1:0-29431 GCA_034698565.1 Campodea plusiochaeta
TTTACTTTTCAGGGAGTAGGAAAGTGGAAGTAGTTTTGTCATGCTGGAATTGAATTTGTCTGAAATGAATCATTAGAAGTTGTTTTAATATTATATAAAAAATGAAATCGCCACTCTTATTGATCAAAAGGTTAAATGTCCAGTTTCAATCATCAGCACATTATTCTGTGGCATCTATCAATTTACTATATGTAAACAGAGTATGTATAAATAAACATATATATTATCACATATATATCATCATCATAGAACAAACATTAGCTTTACATTCCAATATTGTGACTCTATCTCCTCCCTTTCAATTTATAAAACTATCAGAAATCAGTCAAATCACCAAAAAGAGAAAACCCAACACAGATCAATTTAAAAAAAAATCTTTTGTACTGTGGAAGTGTACACAGCAATTAAAAATTCATGGATACACAATAGTAAAAATTAATATTGTTTTACCTCTTAAATGTATAAATGCTTAAGTATCATCTATGTAGTCAGTGGAATAATCAAATGTAATTTTACTAGCGACGAGAAATCATGTCATATCATGTGAACATTGATAGGATTTTCAAAATATATAGTTTATTGTTTCATTACATTATTTGACTGAAATATGTTAAATTTTTATCAATATCACATCAGTTGAATGCTTGAATTTGGTTAGAACTCGTATAAAATATTTGATGTTCTTGTTGAATCTATTCATTTTTCTAACAATTTATATTTAGAGTCATTCAGGAAAGTTTAAAAAAAATGATTGTTAGGTTTTTTGCCGTTATTTGGAAATAGTACAGCTCATAGTGCTTTGTGCTCCTCTTTGTAGTACGATCATAACAAAATACAATATTGTTACATAAGTGATAATAGTCAACATTGTGAATTAAATTCAATCAACTTAAATGTAGCTTCCGTTATTTTGTGTTTCAAACTCATGGTACATTTTAATGCTTTACTGTTTATTACACATTTACATGAAAAAGGATTGAACTTCGCCTCCCACAGATGAGCAGAGATAAATTTCCACATGCTGGTTGAATGTGGCACAAATAATGATGGCGGCTCGAAAAAAAGTGGAGTTAATTGAAATTCTAGAACCGTGTTTGTATTAACCCCTAATTTTTCCAACACTGTATATTTTATTAATTATACATAATTCTGAGAATGATCAAATCGGTTCTGAGAAAATTTATAAAAGGTGGCATTTTCTGTTATAAAAGCTATTCTTAGTAGGATGTTATCAATTGCAATCTGATTTTTTAAAGCAGGTGATGTTAGCAAAATTTATATTCTGACCCATAGCTGTTGGTTAATGTCATACTTATTTAATTATTTTTAAGACTATAATATCAGGAATCTAATATCAGTAAAAGTTTGAACTTATAGGGAATGTCTCTCTGATGGAATTTTTGTATGATAACTGTTTTCACATGAGGATTATTACAGTAGAAATGTAATTTTGAAATCATATATATAGCACAACACAGAGAATGCAAAGTCAGTTAATATTGTTGTTAATCAGCATGTAATTGAGTTTTCGCTTTAAACACATAAAAAACGAAGTTGGAATAAGAGAGCACTGTTCCGTTCTATATTTTGCAAGCTCAAAAATCAATATTATTCTATTACTATACAGTACAGTATTATTTTTCCTTATTACGATATATATAAATAGATTAGCAAATGAAAGCCAGTCATAACATGAATTACTATCATTACAATGTATTGATGTATATACTGTAATCATTTTTATATACAGCCGCAAATCCCAAGTGTTAAAAGAAATGATCCAAACTCGGCATTATTATCAATAAACAAAATTCTAGACACGCCTACAGCAGTAAAAATATAAAAATTACTACATAATCAACTCTATGAATTCAACGTACAATAAAAGAGCGACGGACCTCAATTTCAGCTGCTTATTTTTCTCCTAACGTCTATATTAACGCTATACACGATGGGTTTATAACACACGTAAGGTTACCAAATATTTCCTTTTCAAAAACGGGAGAAGGGAAAACAATAATCTTTAGTGGCGATGTTTGAGTCAATTTTTAATGTGCACAGTGTTTATACAACTTCTCAAGCAGTAAGGGATTGTGAAAGTATATCAAAGAGTTTATTTTAGAAATATACGAAAGATATCTGGCATCACTTGATCTATGCAAGGAATCCCATATTTTATTAAACTCGAACGTACAGCATTTTAAATCAGAATAACTTATTTTCATTTTCGACATTTTTTGTTAGCCAATAAGAAGGCTATTTCCCTCTATAGCAATATATTTGTGATTATATTTAGTCTACGGTTTCTACGATTGTGTATTGTATAATATTAAAATGGTGTATTTTAATTATGTGCATAATTTATAACAATTTTATATTATTACAAAAAAAATAGAGTGAATGAAGTTCAGAAGAAACACAAATATATTCATAAACGTTATCTAAGAGAACTATGTAAGAGAAAAAATATATATAAGAAAGTCCTCTTATTTACAAAATATTTTTTATACCAGTTCGTCGGATCTTACGCACCAAACAATGCGAATAATGACATCAACAGATGTTATTTCCTCAAGCAATTTAGTAACCTCTATATTAGCGATGGGTTCTTTAATATAAGTCCTCAGACTTCCTTGAGGCAGTGTTTTTTTATTTTGCTAAATGACAGGCTAATGATATCCTTGAAACTCCAGCAATCATCAATTGATATAACCGCATTTTCCTTGAGAATTGAAATAAAGTTTCCAGAAAAAATATCCCAAATAGAAAAATACTTATGGATTGAAGTTTCGGCATTTATTAATTTTAAGATTTCCAATTATTTTACTTCTAAGAAATGCATGTCTCCTTTAAAAGGTAACCGCAAAATCGGAAATTCCTATATTATATACTGTATAACACGATATAAAAAGTGACAAAAAAAGATTTCCATGCTAGTCAACGATTAGAAGCGTTTTTTCCAAAAGTTTCTTGAAAGATATGAAAATATTTTGACATTTTTGACGGTATAGTATATTTCTAAGAAATTGTTGTAGAAAATGTATTTATTCTGATAAGTTCTTGAGTTATGAAGTTAGCATTCTTTATCCAATAACATCTTATAGGTGCACAACTTACACTTATATAATGTATAATACAAAATGTGTGACTTGAATTACACCATCTAATGATGAGGAATTTGTTCTTCAGCTTCAGGGCAGGATGATATGCAATAGTCAACTCAAAGCAAGTAAATATTACCTGAATCACAGCAGAAGCATTGGCTTTTCTAACTAATGAAATGTAAAACTGAAAATCATTGTGAAATAATTGAAGCAATTAGTGAGAACAGGAAAGATCATATTGGTATTGGTGTCCGAAGGGTGAACCACTCATGAACATCGGTGTACAGTTTTTTAAACACCGCCATGAACACCGGTGAACACTGCATGCACACCTGTGAACATAGGTGAACACCGACTGAACACCGAAATCCGGCGTTGTACAGCATATTTTTGTGAAGTGGTTCACCCTTCGTCGGTGTTTCGGTCAGCAACGATCAACTTTTTTAATCGTGTCCATTGTCAAAAATAGATCTTTCTTGTTAGTTGACAGAAGGGATGAACTATGCTGAAAGGTGTACACTTTCCTTGAATTCCGACTGAACATCGAGGAACTCTAAAATCAATCTACTCGTATATGTAGTCTGGTGGTTTAACCCTGAGCTCTTGCTTACCCCTGATTCAGACCAGAAACAGGACACTATATGAAAATATTAGTACAAATAATATGCGTGAATAAGGGAACTCTAATCGGGACTCTTTTCCCTCCATCATGGCAACCCTTCCTACAGTATACGTACTAATCATACAACACTTGCCGAACGAATTACACGAATACGTAGCAAAAGTTCGCATGCTTCAAACAAGGAATCAATAGCAGTTTTTTCTCGTCCGTAAATATCCCCCAAATCATGCAACATTTCAATTGAAACTACCAACCTGTCAATTTTTTTCTTTAGATACGATACGCTTGCTGCTGTGGTAATTTCTTCTATCTTACTTTACAAAGAAAATTACTCCTTCTATATTAGCCCGGAGATATGTATAGCAGCAGGATAATATAGTCATTAAGAGCGGTCTTTATTATCACGTACGTATAGTTACACCTTTGCATATTAAGCAGTGTTAATAAGTTTAGTTGTTTAGCTGTTGTTGTTTAAACAACGAGGTTTCATAAAGAATCAGATTTGTAGCTTTTGTTGGGAAAATCACTGCAATTATGTTGCATATAATTACATGGTTTATTTTTATTTAAGACTTTGCGAGGTATTATTATCTGATTTAAAAATAAATATTCAAACTTTTAAGAAGATTGTTAAAGTATAATAAAATTTTATTTATAATAGCTAGGACTGACTGAAACTAATTTACTTGACGCTATAAGTCCGTTCCATACCACAATTTCCTTGATAGGAGAAGACAGTTCCCCGGTTGTGACGTGTGAGATCAATAAATCGCACGGCTGTTGGATCCAATCCCTCAACTCCACAAAGGTCCATTACAAACATGTAATATTAATAACCTTTGATGTTTCATTTAATGTTCTGGGATTTGTCAGATTTCCTGTACCTTTAAAGAAGAAGTTAACGCTGAAGCATACTAAAATAGTCCCATGCTGTTATATTATTATTTACATTATTTTTATCCACCAGTCAAAATTTCGTTTTTCTGCACCCCGTACTTTCCGAGATATTGCTCTTCTAAGTTTTCACATGTGACATCTTACTAAAATTTACATAGCAGAATGGTTTTTGTGGTATTACTCGAGTTATGAAGATAAAATTAGACTTTTTAGTAAATGATATTGTTATAGTAATTAGACTTTATTGCTTTCTTCTAGTAATTTTTGTATCGTAACTCAGTTAACAGATTTCCGCGGTTTTCTTCCGCAGCTTTTCTTCAGGTCATTGCGAATATTAATTCTAATTTTTTTGTGAATGCCGTTTTTACAATCTATTTTCATATCAAAGTTATTTCAAATTTCTAACTTCACAAAAATTTAGCCTGCGCTACACCTTTAACATTAAGTTAATTCAATAATTATACGAAATACAACAAATCCAAAATGCTTTCCCAAAAAATAGCCATTTATTGCATTTTACAGTGTTACAATTTAACCATCAAAATAAGTTGTTTCTATTTGAAAAGCGTAAAATGCGGCGGTGAAGAATTCCGGAAAAAGCTGTAAAATGCCGACCACTACATATGCCCTTTTTTCATGGACCCCTGAGGCTACAGTGTATAATTTACGCATCTAGAGAAAAAAATACTGGATTTCTCACTCTAACATAAAAGATTCTTTTCCTGCCAGCCTTATGTTACTATTGGGGTTTGAATCCAAGTTTATGGCTAATAACGTCATGTTTAGAGATACTTTAAGTTGACCAGTAAAGTTGTAAATCTCTCTTTTTTATCCATTTTATTTCCTGCCTGCCTTTTTCTCCGTTTAGACAATAATTATCTGATGTTTTCTTTCACTTGTTAACAAGATATTTAACTTGTTTTCGTTTTTTGTGGTTGCACCGATAAAGTCGTATAAAGATCGGGAATTTGTCAAAGGCTTTGATGTTTAATGGTTGAAGGACAAATTGATTCTTAAGATAGGTGGCCAGTAACTTAATTGGGGATGTATTTTTTGTTCATCGGGTTCGGATGTTCGGTTTTAATGCCATTGTCAAAAGTGCTATTAAAAGAGCGAAGGAAAAATAATAGTTATTTAAAGTGTTCAAATTTTTTACACACAAAATTTAATTAGCAAATTCTTACAAGATTAACAAGAATATTCATTAGTCACAAATAAAATTTTCCATAAAAATATAAGAACAATGGTATCATAATATTGAAATTAGAAATAACAGAACAGCAATGACAAAATGTTATATAAAAATGAATGACTATACCAAAAAATCTCGTTCTTTAAAATAAAAAATTTCTCACAAAGCGTAAGAATTTGTAACATTATATATATACTTTAAAGTTTAGGTATATATTCGGACAGAACATGGGCATTTATTTTTTCCTTGGTGTTTGGAGTTTTATCTCAGTAATTAAACAGAAAACATCCGTAAATTTTCAACTTTACTGTAAAGTCATTATCAAACGATATACAAAATTTACGGATATTTTCTGTTTAATTATTGAGATAAAACCCCAAACACCAAGGAAAAAATATGAATTCTCAATTAGGAAGTTTCCACATATATTTACTTATAGGACCTCAACGGATCGTGCTTTACTGAATTTAATCTCTAAAATCTAGATTAAATATTAAAACTATATTTATATAATTACTATAAGAACATTATATAACACAATACGTGCATAATATCCAACCAAGATTTAATTCAAATATACGACTAATTATTAAAATAAACATATGCCTGCAAAAGAAACTAGTCCAAGAAATAGTTGTGCGTTTGCTGAAGGATTCCATCCACATTCTGCACAACCATGTATCACTAAAACACAAATTTGAAAATATTTTACTGTAATTAATTTGATATTGTTATTCTGTGGCATTTCTCAATTTACTATGTATGGTAAATAAACATATAATATAGGTTATAAATTTAATGTTTGATATTGTCATAAATCACTTTTTGTAGTATCTGCATGACCAAAGTCAAATTAAAGCTTTTGTATTTTGTGATCGCAATGTTGGTATTCCAATCTGCATGTATATTCCCATGGTCATGTGTTCTTTCCAAGCCTTTCATTTATATAACATGTTGACTAAATTAACTTTAACATCAGTAACTGCAATAATATATACAATAAAATGTTATATTTTATATATTTCAGTAGTCAAACGGAATATTGAAGAGGTTACATACATATTTATTACATAGGGTATGGAAGTTTATTTGTAAATTGAGACAGTGGATTGTATGTAATTTTTGGTTGATATTCTCCCTACATATTCTATTTAATTTTATTGGTTTACGAATCAACAGAAAGGTTAAAGAGTAGGAATTAATGAAAAGTTCACAAAGAGGTCACGGCCATTCCATTATATAGCTCATCAATAAATATAAAAATATCCACAGAACAATTACGCACGTTTCAGAAAACTTAGAGAATTAAGTAGTTGAGAGTTTGAAAAAGGGCAATGAAAGCTCAAATAAATGGAGGCAAATAATACCTTTAAACCAGGCTGAGTAGAAGCAAGGTAGGTTATAAAGAGAGAGAAAAGCTGTTGGAGTGATGTGACTATATATAAAAGTTATTTTATAAACAAAGTCGTATTGTGTCAGTTGTGTTACTGCATGTTACATACATTTCAGTGTATATTGAACTCCGTACCTATGTACTGAACATATTACATATGTACTGAATAAATTGCGATGATACTACAGAAATTAAAGTAAAAACTCGATTTTTCTTTTCTTTTATTTATTTCTATGTGCGGGGATGGGGCATTAGGGTATATTCAATTTCAAAAGTAAAATCTATTCTTTCGTCAATCTTTTATTTTTTCATCATTAATTTGAAGATATAATATTGGAAAACTTTTATACGTTTGTACATGGTGATGCAGCTCATAGAATTGTTAAATTTTTAATTCATTTGATAATATTGAGTGACCCGATGAAGAATCGTGCAGATTCGAAACCAGTAGTCCAACAATAAATAACTTCCATCAGTGCAGAGTTAGCCGTATTATTTTGAATAGAATTAGGAAATTCATTTAAATATATGAAAATATAATGGGGAAAGATTAATTCGTCGAAGGGCTTTAAATCAATATCTTCCATTCGAGCGGTCACTATGGGAAAACAGTTTTGCTGTTTTTCGAGTGTTTGCCCGAAAGACGACATCACACGTCTACAGAATGGTGACGTTCGCTCTTTGGAAACCAGTGTGAAGAGAGAGAAAGAAAACCTCTTTTCATATTTATGCCTGACATCAAAAGTAAGCTTCAAATTATGTGTATCAGATTCCTCTCTAACTTTTAGTTACAAAAATAGTGATGTGACGTCGCAAACTTCTCCAGCCTTTTTAAACGAAGTGTTTTTTCGGCCGGTTAATATTAATTTAAAATTTAAATTAATGACAATCATTGTAAGAACCTACATTGACATAAACTTTAATGTAAATGCGATGAAAATAATTATACTGACATACCTTACATAGAAAATAAATTAATAATGAGAAAAAATATTCATGCGTCTGGTGGGATTCGAACCCACGTCACTACTTACCGGGCAGGAGCTTTACCACTTAGCTACAGTCCTACAGACACACATAGAAATTTATTTTCATTAATTAATCTATTTAAACCAGCTACCAACAGTCCAATAGAGCAACATTACTTTGCACAACTAAAGGACACGGAGCGAAAGTTTATGCTTCAGACAGCATTATTATTTCATGTAAAATTTGTTTAAACACAATACCATGGCACACATACAAATCTGTCGCTTGCCCTTCATCGTTTAAATATATAAGTTAATAAGTAATTTGAAAAATATAAAAAATATTTTCAAAATTTAAACAAAATAAAATGTTGAAGATTAACAGAAGAAAGTGTAAGGTAATGGCTATTATAGCTTCACCCATTTCGCTGAAATAAATCAAGCCAGGTTTAGCCAGTTTGCTTTCCTGCAATCGAAACGACGTCAACAATAAATTTGGGATAAACTGAACATCAAACGCAACAATACAGAATTCCTAGTTATTTCTTACGTAGATATATCATTATTAACAACATTATAATTATGCAGAAACAAAATGGTGAATTAATTACACAAACACTGAGATGAGATTTAGATTATTTTAGTCTTATAATCCCACTGTATATCCATAATAATTTGCTAATGGAGAGCGAGAGAATGCTAATAGATATATCGACTTGGTCCATTTGGGAAATGATTTAATATAAGTCTTGGAAGAGGTGAATTGCCTCAACTAACCAGAGTTTCTAACCAAATGGATGAAATCTATACTCGTGTGTCACTGTATATCTAGCAGGAGTTCATTCACCTCCCAGACTATATTTATCTCAATACTCAAGATAATTCTATTTTACAACAAATTAAAAAGACCGTACTATTGTTCTCTTCCAGTTAACTCGGATTTCTGTTTATCTCGGAATGCTGCTACAATACTTACAAAGCAATAAAATTAATTGGTATAGGAAATCAGTACTTTTAAATTAACGACATCAAGGAATCTATTGCAAAATTATTTAGAGATCTTAAAATAACATAATAAAATTGTATTCTCCCCACTGTCCACGTTTTAACCCTCTTTTATGGTGATATATTAAAATAAATTTTTTTACATTCAATGGCACTTAGGCAATTTTCTTTCACGTTTCAGAACATTTCAACTACAGTATACACTTTCAGAGAAAAATAAGTTCTGTCAAGACAATTCCAGAAACACGACAGGTATGTAAGAATTTAATTCAAGTAATATCAGGAAAGATTTAGAATAAACAAAAATATATATAACACCTATATACGTTTAAAGCAATCCATAGCAGATCAGCTGATGAGGATTTCAATACACAAATGAGGAGGGAATGCTTCTCTCATTCATTCCCACATCTTACGCAATAATACATACTCCTCTCTCCCTCGTCAAACAAAAAGGGGTGACCATTATCACATACCCCCCCCCCTCGTCAATTCATACCCCACACCCCTACCGTACTGAACGAAAATAAACATGTATCTAATCTCAGCCATTTTTAACTCAACCAGTATTGTTTACATTTCGAATACCAGCACCCAATGCTAAATATACATTGCAGTATTGTGGAAATTGAACACGGAGAAAAGTATTTGATTAATTTTGTGATTCTATTCTTGTGTACTTGTGCGCTGCCCCCAAAGCACCTCCCTCCTCCTCCTCCTCTTCCCCCCCTTCCGGCCACGAAGCTATTTATAGAACGGCAGCTTCCCTCCCCTTTCCCCTAAGCGCCAGTTCTACCGATAGTACCATGGCAACCAAGCTAGTGCTTACCAAATGGGAGATAAAAATAGCTCTGATCAATACGGTGGAGTTTTCATTCCCTTCAATTCAAAACGTACAGTACGGTACCATCGACGGAATACAATACAACTACGACATACTAAGCAATGACGAACAGAAAAGTATGTGTACTCAATTCTCTGGGAAGAATGAATTTTGGAGTTAAAACTTCATAGGGAAAATAAAATATCTCAATAAAAATTAATCACGTTTTTATTCGTAACAGATAATATCTCAAAAAGATATTCGTTCAGTAAGAACCGAGTTTCAAGCTCACCTTTTATATATAAGTGTATTGCGCAAAAGTGTTATTTTAAGGAAAATTTCAATAATATTGTAATCATTAAATCAGTCTCACGACTCTCTACTCATTAAAATTTCCATAAAAATGGTCATTCTATATCTTCCAACTTTCGTGAATAAGTCAAAAACAAGGAAATCAGTCAATATACCTTTCGTTCTTTTTACGAGTTTCAGGAAAATATTTGAAACTAATATGAGTGCAGAATATTGAACCGACAAAATTTGCAGATTCTTTTTCTTCTATAAAATCCTTATATGGGTCATAAGAGGGAAATGAACTTTTAGCTTTGTTTACATTCCAGAACCAGAATGGTAATGAAAGTACCCTTCAAATTTTATCAAATGGATAGAGGAATTATATTATAGGCACTGTGTTTTATAACGCAAATATCGACACATTCTTAAATAATAATAAAAAATAAGCCTATTCAAAATTATTCACACCATTTTTGTCTTCAGATATCCACTTGTAATGGTATAGCTAGAATTTTAACATTATGTAGCTGCAGCTACTACGTTTTTATAGGTTTTGATTAGATCAGTTTAAAATAAATCACTTTATGTTTTAATATATATATTTTAACTCTTTAAGAAAAACCACAGTTCACATTGTAAATGTAAAACTAACAACAACTGCAAGATGAAACATTATATAATTCAATCGTAAAATGAAACAAACCCGAGTTGAAACGCTCTACTTTAAAATATTTCACTCTATCTCGCATCAGTTTAAAAAGCCTGCATAAAAGAGGATGGGATGGAACGAACGGAGGTAATCCAGCAATTTCACAATTTTCTTACGTAAAAAGAAATATTACATGTTTAATGTTTTGTATATTTATATGCACTGTTTCTGCATTTCAGTCACTTTCCGTTCCTACTTGACCATAGACGAAATCCCTAAAAAAATACCTAAGATATTAGGTATTTCGTCTATGTACTTGACCTTTCTGAGGGGTCAGGTCGAACCTACAAGTTAACCCTATAACGTCTGGATGTACATTATTGCCTGTATTTTATACATTATAGTATTATATTATTTATAACTCTAATAAAAAACTTTGTGTTACTGAGTACTGATTCACAAGAATGCAGTAAACAGAAAAAATAGGCAGTCCAATTCACAAAAAAACAATAATTATTAAGTTTTCAAGAACATGTTCATCGATAATAAGATATGTTACGTTCTAAAAAATCGTGGCTGGCTGCATAATCGCTCAGGATATCAGGTGCCCGAAACATGGAATACCCTGTGAGCCGTGATATTATTTATTTATCTAGTCAGGCAGTGTAACTACAACCGAATTATAATAAAACCTAACTAATTTAGTAAGACCAAACCTACCAGCTCTGCTATCAGCGTCATCAACTTAAAGAGATTTTATTTCATATACAATAAAGGATATATTCGTAATTAATAATACAGAGTCGTATCTTTATACAAAATTTACATTCGTTGCAAAACCATATATATGAAAAAAATGTTAATAACCTTCACAATATCATCTAAAATTAGCAATTGGTTAAGTGGATATATAATTTTCTATAAACCTATTACTTCACGGCGTAAAAACATTTCAGATGTAAGGATTAAAGATTGTAATCTATCAAACACGGAAATAAATATAGGCTACATGAATTCTGTTAATGTTATTATTAGAACTTCAGAAGATTACTGTATTAAGAATTACTATAATTATGCATACGGGATTATTATTTATCAGTATATAGCCTACACACTGATAATATAAAATATCCGACTTTCTCACTGAATATTTAAAAGAATTTAGGATCTTACAGTTCAACAAACTGTGTTTACTTATGTAGACGAATAGAGACTGTGCTTTCTCATAGATATAAAGAAAACGTTGATAGCATAATATTTTATGATGCAGAAATGATAATAGTGATGGGAGGCATTTAGGTAAAGAATCATCCGCATTTCGAGCCATAGAATTACCATAATTTATATGCACGTGTTGCACCACGACAGATAACTTTGGAGGATAGAAGTCCTACGATCAAACTGTCTGGATACAATAATCTCGGAGTGAAGAAAATAGTACAAGATTATATACATCCGACAGTTTTATTCACCCTACTGTGTTGAACATAGATTTCTCTAACATAACTATTTGCATATAATGTACAGGATAATGAGTAAATAAGTTTACGTAAAACTAACGATTTTGATTAAAGCATACCTGACACAACCATGTAATATGTAGCCTAACATAATAATAATACATAAAATAACAATGATAGACTTATAAAAACACGCAATAAAAAATAAACATTGAAGCATAGTATTATTGAAATTCCAGCAACATTCTCAAATAAAGGCTATTCTCTATTTCAACTCATTTAAATGCATAAAAGATAGCTTATACAATAATAGTAATAATTATATGCAATAAAAAGTATTGAAAAGGACGCTATAGAACAAGTGTGAGTCTATTTTGAGCAAATCAAGGTCGAAATAAAGAAACTTGTAGTGGCCACAACGTGTCCTTTAAAGAACGAAAGTTTGAAAAGTGATTCGTGTTCATCCTGACAAATACAAATCTACAAAACATGACATGAAAAACAGTCCATTTAAAATATACGATATTATATTTGCAAAAAATACTGACTCAAATAATATGTTTCAAGTATTTTCTCTGTGTTACCAATATAACGTTATGTTTGATAGAAAAAGTTATAGATCATTTATAAAATCATAATAAACAAAAGCGTAAAAATAATACAATAAAGTATAATAATACAATAAAACCAGTTCACATAACTAAAGTTTTCTATTTATAGGAGTGAAGGCCGAATTTTTTATGTAATACTCAACAATTTTGTATGGAAAAAGCAATTATTCATTCAAATTTCCACTAAGAATTAAATATTTTATTTTTAGAAAAAAAAAAGTTCGTTCTCGGTCGTAAACAATGTTAGCCTACTGTTTGTTAAAGAGCTGAAAACCAGTTTGTAGACTTCTGTTATGATATGACCTCTAGAAATGAGTTGTTTTGTGGTATTACAAAATACTTACGTCATTTATATTTTAATATAGTATTTTAACCTAGTAAAACTCAACAAACTTTATCAAAGCTACCTGAATGAACAATGACGTCAGTACACACGATCAATAAAACGATAATATATTCTTGTTCATTATGAGAATCCATTTTTAAATTGAGGCTATTTTTAGAACCGGTTATATATCGTAATATAATTACCTGTACCCTACTATATTTCAACAAAGGTTCACATGAACGTAGAAATTGTATACTGACATTCTCTAAGTTCTATTTATACAGTACAGTTTTATTTGTAAAAGAACGATATACAAAAAGGCAATTTGTAAGTGAATTAATTTACTTGATATCAGACTGTGGTAAATGTTCTTATGTTAACCATTAATGCAACGTTGAATTAAAAATTAATCCGTATTACAATAATATTACTGAAATATAACAATATTATGAATGATAATTATAATAATATGAAAATTACCGCAGTTCAATGAAGGTGCTGAATAAATTTCAGAAATCTCTCACATGCAGAGTTTCCAATTTATTATATAAAGATATCTTTATTAAAGACCAGATCCGTACATGTTCTCAAATTACTACAACACGAGGTATAATGAAATATAAAACTTGTCACCAAGTTGTAAATCGAAATAATAACAGAATAATTATTAAGCTTAATATCAATGTTTCCATTATTAAAATTTTATGCACATACTTTCTTACGTTTCTTTAGCAGCGTCCCACCGGTAAAATGGGAATCTGTCTAATCAACAGTCTCCCTCAGTATTCTAATACTAATGGTGCTTGTGGCTTAGGAGTGTTCAATGGATCGCCGTAAGATGAACTTACTGTTCATTCATATACTTCGTGTTTAATTACGATATTCGCAATTGCCAATTACACGTTAAACGTTTTGTATATTTGAAAATTAAAAGCATTTAACGGTTTTACGTTTATTGGCATATACGATATAAATATTGTAAAAAATTCGACGGATCTGGTCTTTAATTATAAAATATAATTGTTTCAATTAAAATACCAGCATTTTAGAAATTGCTTATATAAAATTACGCAATTATCACAAATGGTAATATTTGAAACCTGAATTACCTGATGATTTAGTCTACTGATTAATTGACAACAAACTATTATATGCAACTTAGGTTGATTTCAATAACTTTGAAAATAATAACCATTGTAGTAAATACGTTATACAACAAAAATGTATACTATAGAGATACTAGAACTACACGGCATTATAAGACTTGTTGCGATGATGATACTAATAAGATATACAATCCACTATATAACCAAGGTAAAATGATTTCTATATGTTGTCATGGATGCAACAAGATAGTATTAAAAGATGTCAAAAAGTTATATTACATAAAACCAACGGAGAGAAGCGTAACATAATTATTGTCATTATACTAGTCGTATTTATTCCACAAACGTCATAACTGAGTGACTAATCAATGAATCTGTGACGTTAAAAATTGAAAATTTTAATCTTTTTTTAATTTAAATGTATATCTTAATTTTTATTTAGGCAAAATACCACAAAATTCCAAAATCATCTTACTCCCGACAGCTTACAACACAACTTAAAAAATCTCCATTTCCATAGTATATTTTGAAGTAATGTAAATGAGCAAAGGTGCAATGTCAGCACGAAGTAGAGGCACCAATTCTGCTTCTTATACCAATGCGATCAATACTCTAGTTCCTTGAACGCAATTCCCAACTCAAAGAAACTTTCGCTACTTGGGAGTTAAAAATCAAACTCTAATGGCAACAGAAAATTTTACTTGACGATCAGTTCTGATCATAACGAGAAGAAATATAAAGTGAAATACGTCTAAAAAAAATTAATGTAAAAAAAAACTTATGAATAAAATTTGTCGGAAACCACGTTATTTAAAATCAAAGTCCTAGGTTCTATGGGATTATACTACGAGTCACGTATAATGGAATCTTTTTAGGTACCAATATTTTTAGTCTTGATGATTTTCCTGGTGAACAAAATAACAGTGCCATGCATTGCTAATTGCACAATCGATTTTCATTCATTCATTAAGTCAACAGCAGAATACAAATGTTAACTGGATCATAATAATGCAAGTAATCATGCCAAAAAAGTAAATAAACAAACATTGTTTACTCAAGATAACCAGCATAAACCAGTTTTAAATATTCCCTTCATATTTTCTCATCCATTTCTATAAGATGCGAGTAACCTGTATGTAAACTTGTAAAACTCATTAGTGTGAACCTATAATCAATTACAGTCTATTTTTATACTAGACTATCTACTAAAGCAATATTCCCATTCAAACATATGCAATTCCAATCGAATGGATATTTTATTCATATTTTCATGAGGTACTAATAAGTCGTGTTGAACGCGTTGAATATCTCAGGTCGCACGAGTAGTAAATGACCAGCAGAGTGCCACTAATACTATTTATTTATTCTCTTAATCATAATCGACAATGATAATATCATTCATTCCCTACATGTTTCCCAATGACATATTCATCATACTTGGGAATTATGAAGTTATAATTTATATAAATATATTAAAATCATATGGTATTAGCAAATAATACATTTATGTTACAATACGTCTCCGACACCGACCTCATTAAGTTCCACTTTCATATAATAATATTATATAATATGGTACATGATTTGTTACGAATCTAAAATCTAACTATGTCTTATATCAAAATAACAGTAAAATTTTAAAACTCAATATTAAACATAACTCGATAATAAAAAACAGTTTCACTTAGAGAAGTACTTCTAATTTCTCATAATATTTAAAATAAGAACAATAGCGAAAAAACTATTGTTAGTTTGTTGACCTGCAAGTAAAAATACAAAATGTAATCGAGATGCCAATGACTGACTCAATGACGTTATATAAAGTTCTTATGAAAACATACTTCAGCATAAAAAGGAATGTTTGATGCAGCAACATGAACGTACAAAGTTTTGAAAAGTGATTTGTCAGAGCATAGCTGATTTTAAACACCATTCAGTTCATATTATCGTAGGTAAAATAGGTCTATATTGTGTAGTAATGTTTTCTTGAGTAATAATATCAAAACATATATACTACAATTTGGAATAGTGCGAGAAAGACTTCTAAAAAGCTATTAATAACATAATATACATTTCCCAAACATGTAAAACTATAACAGTAGCCTATCATGCATTATGCATCCTGTAAATTTCAATCTTTAATCTTAAATTATAAATATGAGTATTGATCTTTTGTTGGGTTTGTACGACAGACTATTTTTGTACTGAATGCGGAACAGAAATCACATTATTAATAAATAAATTGCACTTTATTGATAAAATATACTGCAACTGAATCATTGAGAGAATTAACGTACTGCATTGTTTCATAGAATATTCGACAGATATAAACAATTTAATGATTGTTGCTGCGTCTCAGGATTTCAAAAAATGTTTATAAAATTGCTAAATGAACTGTGTGATGCGTCGTTTTTACGTTAGCCAAATTTCTAACTTTTTATTCTACCATGTTTTGGTATGCCAGCAGTTCAGTAGTGAATAGATAATACGTCCTGTATTAACCTCGATTCTAACGTAGCTTATAATAAAAAAAAATTATTCAGTTGGTCAAAATAAAAGGTGCCAAACTGCTAATATAATGTATTATTTTATTACGTTAAAGTAACAATAATTTAGATGTAACAATTTAAATTAAACATATTTGCTGTAAAATCTTAGACATCATAAATAACGTATTTAGTTAGGTTTTTTGATATTCCGTACATTCAGATTCCCGTTCCGAAAGCTGCGAAATCTGTCCACCATAAACCAACCTCACTTTAACGTGACCTAAATCGACACTAAGCGTCGGAGAACCTTCTCTTGTGAAACCTAACCTTACCCTATAAGACTAACAAAAATTAAAAGCATGTGAAATTAGACCAATGTCTCCATCCTAAATAAAATGCCAATATCAAATCAAATACCAGGTAACTCAGTAAAACTAAACTCAAGCTACATTAAACTTCGTAAAATGGGTCATTTGACATAAAAAGCTAAGAATAATATTACATTTGACAATTTACTTATACAGCTTATTATAAACAATAATAGTACACACCGTCAACAAACAGAACCATACTAAAAAATTCCAGCTTTATCCAGGAACCTCAGTAAAACGGGGCAAAACTTTGTGATTTAGAGAATGCGGCCTCCTTTTCGCTAGTCAATAGACGCCCGATAGTCAGCTCTAAAAATAGACTTTCACTTGCGTGGGAAGTATAGTCGTGAACACGAACGAAAGGGTAAAAGGAGGGTTGGTGGAAGAGAGGGGGTAGGGGTACGATGGAGAGAGACGAGGGGGTAGTTTTGGATCATACCCTTCCTACTGGAATGTTAGACTCATTTAGATCCTTACTACGTGTTTACATACACTTCGCAACGCTCATTTCATTCATTAAGATTCTTCTTTCTGTATGTTGTTATAGGTTCGGTTTATAATTTTTACACGGAAAGTAGAGAAACTCGTTATAAGTGCTTTAGTATAACTACATAGCAGTATCAATAAACATTTTCCTTTGCATTATTACATACTATATTTATAAAATTGTATGTATATTTACACCAATTGTGTTATATTTTTAATGCTGAGTCATTACTTATGTGGGCGTCTCTTCATACATATTACATTTTTATTACGCAATAGTTATGTTTGATGTGTATAAAAATAATTCATAGCTTTCAATGACAGATATTTCGACATGAACCACACTGCCAGAGTGCCAGTTTAGTATGATACGGCACTTCATGAAAAATATTGCTTCAATCTCTCACTACATCGGATATGTTATGACACGTAAATAAAATGTCGATGACCTTATTCTGATGAATACTAAAAATAGGATTTTAGTGGAATAACATAAACTAATTTCAGATAATGAATTCTAACAGCTTTGCTTTCACAAGGTATTATGGAAATTCGAATGGAAATGGTACGATATAATAACGGATTATTTCTTTCTGAAATATTGTTTCAAATCAATATAGGCCTAATTATTTATCTTCAAGAGTATATAATATGCTATAAATTACAGTACTCTTCGACATTTCAATAGCTATATTAGAATGAAATATTATTATTCGTATTTATTTTTTAGCTGACTCATCAAACACCAGACATTTTAACACGAAATCTTTTTCATTGAAGTTTTTTTTTCGAACAAATACTACAAGAGGAATTGAATTATATAATAGGCTACCAGAAGAAAACTGTTAGAAACAATAAAATATTTTAGAATTAAGGGACCTACTAACAATGTAACATTTTTGTTTTCTAAATTTATACTGTACTGTCGATAGAAGTAAGAATTATGGTATACCATAAATTATATATTTCTGTAATTTATTGTAGCCTAGTGAAGTTGATTTCATGTAGGAAATTTAAAAAATGTATCATGCATTCAGAATGCCATTCACTTACCGATATCGATATGTATAATTTTATTCATTTACCTGCTCCAATATCGAAAGTTTACTTTCGAGTTTACTTGTACTACGATTTAGTAACATTTATAATGATGTGATAGAAAAATGTCAATCTCCGTAGTAAATTTTTGCGAATGAAAATATATCCTAACGTTACACTTTTGATGTAAAACAGTCAGAAATAAAAGACAAAATCAGTTCAGTGACATTGGGGAACTCCATGTGTTATTAGTTTCATCTCCTTCCGTTCTTGCATTATTCATCGTTATTGAATAATTCAATAGCAGATAAACACATATTTCATTTTCATAATGTTCTTATTTTAGCTTACGTGTCCTATCACCTTTTCTTCTATCTATATGTTCTGTAATTCTATTTCATTTGCGATATACCGTAAGTATAGATGAAAATATAATTTCATTACCTAACTATAGCGAATTGGAGATTACTTTTCCTTGAAGATATATATCTATAGCCTGTATTCATATACTCTTTAGTCAATCTACATTTTACTTTCTTACGTCTATAAAAATAATAAATTTCGTACTATCACAATCGTTCAAATTGAAACTATTTAAAACAAAAATAACCTAAAAGAATGAAACAAGTCTCATTTTTACGCAGATAACGATAATGATGAAAATGAGTGGGAAAACGGATAAGGTAAGAGGAAAAATCGCACATAGATTGGCGGAAGCTAACTTTCATAATTATAACCACAATCCATATTTAAACATATACAATGCTATATAAATAACTCAAAATGACTGACTTGCATCAACATTAGCATACTTACAAAATTACCTAACTTCACCTGAGCTAAGGAACAGATTATAGTTCAATGACAATTTTACAAAGTATAAATTTATATAGCGTATAATCAAGACTGGGTCAATGTTTCCATTGTAAAATGATTAAAGCAAGTACTGTATAGTCTATTATGCTGTTCCATAAGAGACTAGCATTCAATTTCAAATGAAGTAATATAGTACTTTGACCCCGTCACCCAGTGCTGTCGTTGCAAAAATAACACACATGGCTAAGCTATTAAACTTTTATTTTCTCTTTTCTTGCTGACGTGACAATAAGGAGTTAAAATACTATTATATTTCTTGTATTGAAATTGTACACCTAGTTGTCATTCATTCTCTTTATAGCGCTAGGCCTATTTAAATAAAACTAGAACTTATATAATGTCGAGTAAATGTAATACTAACAACTAACATTTTATTTACGGATACCTATATATGTTAATAACATTTTATTGCGGCCACTTTTATTTAAATAACCTATCACGTAATATTAACACGTCAATTAAAAAAAACTCATTTATATTAATAATAACAAACCAACTACCTCCCGTTCATTCATACCAAGTATTGTACAGGGAAAAAAATGTATTCATATTGAATTATTTAATTGTTAATCAATGAAGGAGCATGTTATTAAAAATATACATACAACTCTCATAATATTTCCTAATAACACAGGATGATATATATTGCGTGTCTCCCTCCCCCTCTTCCCGAGCATGAGAAAAAAGAGGGGGGATCCAAGGTCATCACATCTCTCTCTCTCTTCTTTTTTGAGCATAGTAGGATTATTCCATCACACTCATAGCGCAGGGTGGAACAACGCAAAGCATGCTCGTCTATTTATAGCACAGGTTGGAGGAGTGTGTGAACAAGTTATTTTTGAATCACCCTACTAATAGACAGTTGAGCGTATCAATAACACAATCAACATTTGAAACACTACTCAAGCATTTCACGTCTGACAAGTGGACAATAGAAACAAGATATTATTGACACTCTCCAGTTACAGGAGTATAGAATAAACTTTTGTATTTATAATAGGATGGATTTCATAATTTCAGAAATTTTCGTAATTCTAGAAAAGTTATTTTTGTTGTTATACAGTATAAATATAATAATTGAGATCAAGAAGAACGTAGGTGTATATTTAATAAGAATTTCGAGTTATTTATATCAGTTATTTTTAGATCATACAGGCTAAGTTAGTATTAATAGCATATTACCGTAACTAATTGGGCCAGATCTAACTACTTAATCAATAAAACCAAGACAATTTTTTTTTTCAGTACTTATAGTAAATATAATAAAAGTTGTGTTCCATTAATACAATAAAATAGGACTATTTATTTGTTTAAAATTAACAATATATTTGTAATCATATTGCATCTGGCATCTATGTGCCTGATAGGCCTAATACTTTTTAATAATTCCTATAATTATATCAAATTATAACTTCAATTAAAACTCCTGTTTTCTCAAATAACTATGGCAACATCTATTCTCAATGTGGCAACGTGCGTTTGAAATGGTGAATGAATAAGATGTAATTTTGGATGGTATTCTTGGACAAAGTACCTTTCCCAAAATTTTGTCCTACGTCACTGTTCTCTATCACCGTACCTTACGCAACTCTCCAATTATATAACACGGTTGGAAACACAGTAGAGAATCCAAGAGAGAAACGTATCCAAAATATTTTACTCCCAACAAATCAGTTTCTCTTCAAATACGGATGTCCGCCTCTTTCTATCTTTACCTTCGATTTATTTTTAGTCTAATAAGAACTTACGGGATGACATCCTTATTTCGAATATGTTATTTTCCTCATCATGTGAAGGTCTATATTTCGCTTGTTGGATCAGTCAACACTCCTGAATATATGTTCGAAACGAAACAATAGGAACCTTTTTTAAAAAATTGGCGCATGTTTCCTTTTTGTAAGGAAGTAAGTCTTTGTACTTGTAATTTACTGCTCTGACTCTTAAAATTATCATCTAAGTTTCTTTTCCCATACATTCTGCCAAAAGTGCATGTTGAATTAAAGAGACAGGAGTATACGATTAAAGGGAAACCATCAATAGCAGGTATGTTTCATCAAAGATTGCCCACGTTTGGTTTCATTATATATATTATCTCCTGCAGCATGTAAAGATGGCGTGCATTTGCACTATGATTTATTCAAAAAAATAATAAATATTTATTTGTCAATTAAACTATCACTTTTTTGATACGATAACTAGCCCATATTTCAGTTATTTTAATACCCCGTTCTTCTCAAACTTACATTTTCATTATTCCAGTATTTTTGTAATTATGTATAAAAAAAGCATGCAAACTTAATATCGCGTCTACGAGAGTGAAAATAGTATATTATTTTACTGGAACCTTTCCAGGAAAATTCTCAACATAGTAGGAAATTACCCATTATTCTTCACTAAAAAATTACATGCTTTAAGATCAGGCAGGGTAAAGTGTAGCGCAACATAAAATACAACGTTTTCTTCTCGTAAGATATACACAAATCAACAAAGTTTACTGCCAACAAATTAATCTGACTTTAGGATCAATAGAAAACGAATCCGTTTTATTCATATTCTATGACCACCTACAGCTCTATTCACTTGCTAATTAATAATACACGTGGCAACAACAACTTTTCCTCTTATATAATTAGGTATTGGGAAATATTGAAATACATTCACAAATAGAACAGCTAGGAGGATACGATCAGTTTCGAAACTCTTATTTCCAAGAAATTCAACATATAGCCGCGAGGAATAAAACATCGATATTGTATATACCCTCGTTCCTTAAATAACTTAATTACAATTTATGTATACAAGTTTGGTTGTTTTGAGAAACAGTACGTGTTTCCTTTGTAAAGAGATGTCGTCTGGAAATACGATTAGGGGAAACGATAGATGGGTAAGTAGAAGTGAAAACTCTCCACACTCATTTTCAACTCAAGAATAATAGACTGGATAAAAATCATGTGTTGGTGGAGCAGTGAAGAAAAAATGTATTATTTTAATTTAATATACGGTAATAAAAGCGAATCTGCTTCTAC
The DNA here is from genome assembly GCA_034698565.1 of Campodea plusiochaeta. NCBI lineage: Eukaryota > Metazoa > Arthropoda > Diplura > Rhabdura > Campodeidae > Campodea > Campodea plusiochaeta. The sequence continues at coordinate 22,739 of JAQIWE010000147.1, forward strand.
TGTAATATTGAGAAAGAGATTAAACATAATAATAATAATGCGTATTCCAGATTGTAAGATCGGCATGTCGGAAAAGTCAACTTTTATTTTTATTTTTCAAGTTGATAAATTTTTATTTTAAAAGCAATGAATAATTGTTATATTTCAATTTACATTTTCAAATCATGGAGTACTAAATGATATATTCTATCATTTAGATGAGTTTTTAAATTCTGTACGTACACACAAAATAATTCTCTACAGAATGAATTTACTTAAGTTACTAGGCCTATTATATTATTATTTGTATGGTTAGATGTAAGACGCCTAATAAAGAATGTTTATTATTATTATTAAACTTCGAAGAGAGCTTCCGGAGTGATGTCCATTGATAAAGAAATAAATTCATTTCTTTCTTTTCCTTCTGTCATTACCTGTATTCTTGAAGTTGATAATTCGCTCAAGAGAAATGATGCAAAACCTGAGTGGTTTTCAATAATTTTAATATTTATAGCTCATTATTTACGGACTCATATCTGGATACTTTGGTTGTAAAGAATTGTTCTTATTAAACTAGAGAATACTCTATTGTATAAAATAAATTTGATCACAAAATCAAGCTTTCATTGCACAATGTACGTGTGTTTCCACTACAACATACTACTAATGACATAAAAAGTACTGTTCCAGATTAAAGAAACAAAAAAAACTATCAAAGTAAAAATAACTTTTGCAACAGCATCATTGTCTAACCATGCATACTTTACGGTCAATCACTCCTGTCGTTAAAATAAAGAACAATGTTTTCCTTAAAACTCCCTACAAGATAACAAAGCTATCATTTTAATTTCCACAACTAGGCTACTTCTTATTCTATAAACACCATGAACTCGAACTCACTTTTTATAATAATCTTAATATAGTAACACTAACTATTAACATGACGTGCTGATGTGTCATGTGACCTTTTGACCACGAATGAACTATGATTATCTCCAGAGAAACAAATGTCCAAATAATAACTAGGAATAGAAAAGACCAAAGAGGAAGTAAACAGGAGGTCCAAAGATACTCTATAGTTATTAGTGCGAGAATGACATTGCTTTGTTTGATGCTGAAATGATCATATCCTATTGTATGCTTGTTTACAATCTGTCCCCATTAAACCAATGTTCTTTCATGTCTCATTATATCTTGCTAACGATTTCAGTAAAATAGAATCCCAGAGTTCAAATAGTACGTGGAAAATGTAACAAGAAACAAGTTCAGAAAGTCATTATATAGGAATAATATGAGTTTGTAAAGGTTGAAGCTATGTACAGTATAATATATGAGGACGAATATTTAATGGAAGTATTCAGTATGGTAATATTTTAATAGACTGACGTTGTGATTCGTTTCTATTTTCATAAGAAGACTATATTCTACAATGATTTTGATATCATATGTTTCCGTAAATACACTGGAACTTTTAAGCATAAAATAATATCTATTCGTTAAAAAATCCGGAAAGTTTTATAATGTTGATAAATCGACAATTTTGCATACGCTATTCTCAGCTCAATTCCCATTAAATTAGGAGGAGTTATTGTCCTTATTATATTCCCAACAGCAGAATAAAATGCTTTGAAAAAATTAACCCATAATTAAAATTTAGCTATAGTAAAAAGAAACCGAAAACGGAATTGTCTGAAACCAATTTCTGATTTACATATACTTCGATTCGTCTACTGTTTTGTACCGTGTATTTTAAATATCCCCCTAAGTGAATAAGGTGTGATGTTCGACTGCAACTTCCACGCAACTTTCTCCTATTTATAGTTCCAAACTATTCTGAGCATATACCTATTTAAAAGTATTTTTGAGCCCTAAACGGAGCTAATAACAGACGCGCCAATATTAGATGCTCCTCAAGTATTACACAAGCTTACTATTCCTATCTAACGTGCTAAATCCGTTCAACATGTGAAGGCACTTTTTTTAATGCTAACCAAAATAAAGAAGTATAGCGGAGTACACAAGAGCTATTATTTTTGTTGTTATTTTCCTCTGGTTTGTTTCTGTTGTTGTCATTTGTGGGTCGTAAATCAAGTGAGGAAAGAGTCGTGTGTAGTTTTCACGGGATGCCCCCAACAAACAGAGAATGAATCAGTGAATGGAAGAGCCTTTGACCAGATAACGAGGTGCCAAAGAAAAATGGTACTTTACAAAAAGAAGAAGAGGAAATCTTGTAACATCAAAGTAATTCATTGGTGGGAGATCGTTCTTGTAGATCAGGTTATATATAAATCTTATCACAAGGAAGAATAAAGCGTTCTATTTTGCAAAGTGAAATTAAAATAACTTGTTTTTAAATTATTAGATACATTTATCACGTTATCTATTGAAATTCTATAAATGAAACAAAAAGATTAAATGATAGGGTTTATATTTATTTATGAGGATAAAAGAAGGAAAGGTGATGGATATTAGAGATTGAATAAGTATAGAATATTTTAAGAGAACTCGTTATTGCTGGTTTAATTTAAACTCTTGTATTGATATGCATTCTTGATAAATGAGTAAATAATATAAATAATAGATAATTATATCATCGACAAATGTAACAAGAAAAAAGGTTGTAGGTCTACGTGTTATTAGCTACTTGTCATTCTAAGAGAAATTAGAATGGAAAACTCGTAAGCCTATTATTTTTCAAATTCACACTTTTGGATTTATTGCCAAAAACTGTTACAACATAATAATAAAAATTGTTACCCTGGTATCAACACGAAATGACAGATAAAAAATTAGCGAGCCAGTATTATATGTGCCAGACAATACTGCAAACAATCTAATACTTCTAAATGAATTCGAATTTGTATTTTTTTCAGCATTTTTTTTCGTTTGCTCATAATACCGATACAATGTTCTACATCATACTAACAGCAGAGAACCAGTAATAGAAATATTAGGCCTATTTCTCAAAGGTCAAAGCTATAATTGCGATTAACTAACACAACTATATTCTGATATAATGACGTATAAATTACAGTAAATTATTATAAAAGTAATTTTTTTTTTGTTTTCTACAGTGTACATGCCCTAACGCAGTAAATAGTTTGAATTAGAGATTGAAGTGTAGAGATAACTACAGTTATAAATAGAAATTATGTAACTCGGAAGTGGCTTCCGTTCAAAACATATACAGATTATTTCAATACAAAGCATGAATTCTAAAACCAGACAATAAAATTTGTTAAAAACATCTTACAGGCTAAAAATAACCTCAGCTTCAACAAGGTTATTAATATTTATACGGCTGAATTATTTTGAGAAACATCAATACACAGTGAGATGATGAGAGAAATGAATACAGATGCCAAATTTCAGGAAAACGCGAAGCTAAAGGAAAGCTTTAAAATAAACTTGAAGTTTTTGCACACAACTAAATTGTTTTGGGAAACTTGTGATATACCAGTAATGTTGTCCTAAGGATGACTAATGTTCGTTACGGTACTAATTTCTGAAATAAATTTAGATTGTAACTCGGAAAAAAGGAGGGGAGATAAAAATAAAAGTTTTATAAATATTGAGTTAAAAATAGATTTCATCTCTATAAGAAGATAGTCAACCACATTCCTCTTGATTTCCTCTACAAATAAATGATATTCTCTTCAAATTTAGAAATGAAACAGTATGAATATTAGTTAGGCCTATTTAGTACTGAATGGAGTAGTAGCTTAGTCCATAGTCTATATAATGGAGTTGAATAAATATTTGTGAAGTTCATGTTATGATTTTCATGAGGAGTAAGGTCGCAACCTTCCTATAGTTCTTTTTTATGTATTACATCACACCAAACTTTTTTTTATAATCCTAGCGCAATTTGTGTCGACCTTGTAAAATATAAATAGTTTGAATCGTCATTACGTAGTTAAGTCAACTATGCTATCAAAACGAATGAACCAAACATATTCCAATACTGATGTTGTACAATATGAAAATAATATACGTAAACGGAAATGTCTGGTTGCGGATCTCATTACAGTAAACAGCCTGCTGTCTCTTTGCAATGTAAAGATATCGTATTATATTTCCTAACTGATCAAGTTTTCTCATTCGACGATCGTTGAACTTTAAAAACAGACAAGTGTTGGACTCGCAGTGACGAAAGTATGAAAAGGGATATAAATTGATAGGCACGTTTAGCAGTTTGAGTGTTTACAATAGCAATATGACAACATACAGAGTGTAGTAGTATTATATGAGCATGTGATTGTTTCTTACCTGTATCAACGTCCATTCTCCTGTCTGTGGCTCGTTGCAATTGTTGTTGCACTGGCGGTGATTCAGATTGAATGGTTCCTGGTGGAGTGGTGGGACTTTTCCCTAAAAGCCCACTTCTTCCGTGGTCTCTTTCAGCAGCTGCTGCATTTTCAGGGGCCTCTGGGATGGCCACCAACATCCCTGGACCACTATCCATACACTGTATCAAACAGTTATGTATTCCTTCTATAGAACTGATGAATCCAATCTTCGCCTCAAGATTGGTCGGACGGCTTTCCTTGGAACAACACCATCCATGACCAAGTGTCGAGGTCTTATAAAATTTATCAAGCTATAAAAAATGCGTGTCCTAGCGACGAACCAGCGCGAATCCACTATGTATAGTATAACTTGTACAACCTCTTTTCCTGTCGTTCGATGTATGCGTCGGCGCCGCTAGCTAATATTATGACTTTTACCTTTACCTGCGCGGCACCTCCCCGACGGGAAAAGAACCAGTTCTTTCGACTTGTACGTGAAAAAAATATATCCACAGGTAACAACACTTCAAAGCAACTTGACAACCATGACTGGTTTGACGCGGGAAATCACTTGAACATTCGCACCACCTACCACTAAACGATGACACTCAACAACTAATGAAAATGATTTGTTTTTGTGAATCTCGCACGTGTTTGAAAATGACGCAAGATGTACCACACGTGGTTAGGAATGATTGGATATTGCAATACTAAGCCACCACACTTTCGCTTCTCAACTGACGTCCTTCTCTTCCAACTCAGTCTTACATAAAACCATCGGCAACTCATCCAATGCGATGGAAACGACTAACTAAAGCAGTGGTGGAAACATGAACTAATTCCATTTCAATTCGTAGAGCGGTACTTGAAATATACGCTCGTTTGGAAGTGGAACCGAAAGTGTCGATACTAATTGAATTTACAGTCTTCTTCGTGGATTTAAAATAAAAGACTGGTTGTTCTAAATCTACGTACAAATGTTTTTCATGTACCTTTCGCCGTAAGGTTGTGTGGTATAGCGACAGAAAAGCTTGCAAATAAAAAGATTTTATTGATTTTTATTGACCCTGAAGTAGAGGTATTAATACTTTGTATTATTTGGAAAGTTTTAGTAGTTACAATATAGTTTCAGTTTAAAGTGAATTATCGACAATCAAACACATTATATTTCCTCAATTTTAAATTAGTTTTTATATAAAGTTGGCATAGCTTATTGTAAATAAATTTTAAATTATAAAAAGAACTAAGTTATAGAAAAATCTGGTTTATTTAAAAGAGCTAATAATTAACATATTTGTTTAATTGCTTTCTAATTACCAAGATAACTTTTATTAAATTATTAGTTATATAAATAGCTAACATGCCTATCATTTTCCTATGATATTTCTTCTAGATTTGAACCTTTGAAATTCGCATAATGACTATTATTATCGTATATTGCATTCCAGTAAATGCTATTACGATTTATCTTAATGAATGTGGAGTTTTCCTAGAGATTTTTTTTATTGTTATTCATTTACATTCTGGTTGTAAATTCGTAATACATTATATTTTAACTATAATGATATATTTTTTTAATTCGTCCTTAATAAAAACGACCAGCACACAAATAAAATTATTCCGGACAGGTGATAGGAAAATAACTTGATTTCCAAATCCCGATGACGCCTACAATCAGAGCAGACACTAATGAATATTGTTATCCTCCCGGTACCTTATTTATTTTTATTTTCACTTCTACCCATACACACCTGCAATATATTACATTATCATTTATTACAGCTAATGCAGATTACTTTGCAATGTGTTTTGGAACAAGAAAAATACAGTATCCCAATATAATATTACTTATATTTTAGAAATTATTTTACTATAATATTCGTGTGTTTCTTGGTGATGTGTGAAGTATTTTCATCTAGTACAATATACTGTTATATCAAAGATAAAATTACTGTTTTTGATCATAAAAGTTTTGTAAAAAAAATCTCGTAGTTATATATAGTACTGTAGTAAGAGTAGTAAGAAAATCAAATTTTTCTTTCTCTTGAAAAATTTAGTTTTCATGATTCATGTTCTTGCACTGAAGCATTCAATTATGCGAAAAAACTGTTATAGACAAAAACTGTTATAGATAATATACGGCAATATATTAGAAATTTTATTAAATAAAATTTGTAACAGCAGGTACTGTAAAATCATTTCGGTGATGTATTGAAGTTACAATTAATTGATTACTGCTTGGTGCTACTGCAATAACTCGTTTTTTTTTTCTTGTTAATTTTTATTCCTTTATTGTCACTAAGTTCCAATAACATTACAATGATATAATTCGCCAATTGCGTGAAAAACGATCCTGGTGGTTGAACTAATCCAAAATGGCGTACGATGGGGTATAGAAAGCACGTGAAATATAGGAAATAACACT